>JACXGI010012862.1:0-21982 GCA_016801175.1 Esox masquinongy | reverse complement strand
TCCCAGAGTCTGGAGGAAGAGAGGAGAGGCACAGAATCCACGTTGCTTGAAGTCCAGTGTAAAGTTTCCACAGTCAGTGATGGTTTGGGGTGCCATGTCATCTGCTGGTGTTGGTCCACTGTGTTTTCTGAGGTCCAAGGTCAACACAGCCGTCTACCAGGAAGTTTTAGAGCACTTCATGCTTCCTGCTGCTGACCAAATTTATGGAGATGCAGATTTCATTTTCCAACAGGACTTGGCACCTGCACACAGTACCAAAGCTACCAGTACCTGGTTTAAAGACCATGGTATCCCTGTTCTTAATTGGCCAGCAAACTCGCCTGACGTTAACTCAATAGAAAATCTATGGGGTATTGTGAAGAGGAAGATGCGATACGCCAGACCCAACAATGCAGAAGAGCTGAAAGCCAGTATCAGAGCAACCTGGGCTCTCATAACACCTGAGCAGTGCCACAGACTGATCGACTCCATGCCACGCCGCATTGCTGCAGTAATTCAGGCTAAAGGAGCCCCAACTAAGTATTGAGTGCTGTACATGCTCATACTTTTCATGTTCATACTTTTCAGCTGGCCAACATTTCTAAAAATCCTTTTTTTGTATTGGTCTAAAGTAATATTCTAATTTTCGGAGATAGTGAATTTGGGATTTTCATTAGTTGTCAGTTTTAATCATCACAATTAAATGAAATAAACATTTGAAATATATCAGTCTGTGTGTAATGAATGAATATAATATCCAAGTTTCACTTTTTGAATGGAATTACTGAAATAAATCAACTTTTTGATGATATTGTAATTATATGACCAGCACCTGTATATGACAAAATTGCTTGGAAATTCATAAGCTCCCTGATCACATGGCCAAGATGCTTCAAATCCCTGATCTATTCTTCAGGGGAAAGGGTCAAACATTGCACAGCCTTTGGTTTCCCAGTTAAGCTCCTTCACAATTTTAGAGAAGTATTTGAAACTTTACATTTTCAAAAGCTATCTCAGCATGTGACTGAAACATACTTTTATGCTAGATTCTTCCCTACATAGAGCAGCATGTTGCACAAGCGATTTTGTCATATATACGTATTTTTAGAAAAATCTGGAATTTTTTGGGAAAACCAAAGACTGTTATTTTTAATACACCTGTGCTGTACTGTATATAAGGGGAATACAACTAGAATAGGCTAAATAGGTAAAATATTAATATTTTTAAATATACGTCATCGTCACAGAACGAAAATTGGTTGGTTGAATCTGTTGGGCGGGTTAACAGATGCCTATCTACGGAGCCAAACTTAAACAGTTCCTGCTGTGTGCACACTTTCAGTTAGCTAGCAAATAAAAGTTGTGATCATAAGTTTACATACCCTGGCAGAACTTGTGAAATTTTGGCATTGATTTTGAAAATATGACTGATCATGCAAAAAAACCCTGTCTTTTATTTAATGATAGTGATCACATGAAGCCATTTATTATCTCACAGGTTTTTGGCTCCTTTTTAAATCATAATGATAACAGAAATCCCCCAAATGGCCCTGAACAAAGGTTTACACACCCTTTGTATGTTTGGCCTTGTTAAAGACACAAGGTGACACACACAGGTGAAAATGGCAATTAAAGGTGAATTTCCCACACCTGTGGCATTTTAAATTGCAATTAGTGTCTGTGTATAAATTGTCAATGAATTTGTTAGCTCTCACATGGATGCACTGAGCAGGCTAGGTACTGAGCCATAGGGAGCAGGAAAGAACTGTCAAAAGACCTGCGTAGCAAGGTAATGGAACTTTATAAAGTTGAAAAAGGATATAAAAAGATATCCAAAGCCTTGCAAATGCCAGTCTGTACTGTTCAATCACTTATTAAGAAGTGGAAAATTCTGGGACCTCTTGATACCAAGCCAAGGTCAGGTAGACCAAGAAAGATTTCAGCCAATACTGCCAGAAGAATTGTTCGAGATACAAAGAAAAACCCACGGGTAACCTCAGGAGAAATACAGGCGGCTCTGGAAAAAGATGGTGTGGTTGTTTCAAGGAGCACAATACGACGGTACTTGAACAAAAATGAACTGCATGGTCGAGTTGCCAGAAAGAAGCCTTTACTGCGCCAATGCCACAAAAAAGCCTGGTTACAATATGCCCGACAACACCTTGACACGCCCTCACAGCTCCTGGCACACTGTAATTTGGAATGACGAGACCAAAATATAGCTTTATGGTCACAGCCATAAGTGCTATGTTTGAAGAGAGGACAACAAGGCCTACAGTGAACAGAATACCATCCCCACTGTGAAGCATGGTGGTGGCTGACTGATGTTTTGGGGGGGTGTGAGCTCTAAAGGCATGGGGAATCTTGTGAACATTGATGGCATGATGAATGCAGCATGTTATCAGAAAATACTGGCAGACAATTTGCGTTCTGCACGAAAGCTGCGCAAGGAACAATCTTGGACTGTCCAGCACGACAATGACCCTAAACACAAGGCCAAGTTGACCCTCCAGTGGTTACAGCAGAAAAAGATGAAGGGTTCTGGAGTGGCCATCACAGTCTCCTGACCTTAATATCATCAAGCCACTCTGGGGAGATCTCAAACGTGCAGATCATGCAAGACGACCAAAGACTGACTTGGAGTTAACTTAAATTTAGTTGTCCTATAAACATTTGAACCCTTCTTCAATTTCTTTTAGAAGTAAATCATTTGGGGCATTTATGCAATAACCATACATACTGCATAGTATAAATTGTCTGTCATCAATAACAACCAACAGCCAATGACCTTTGGCTTTTGAGAATAAAATAACTGCCTTTGAAGTTGTAGAACAGAATAGCAACACCCACCGAATGATTAGCGCCATGTGCAAATCGAATTTCACCACCCTACTGGTTTTTCCAAAAGGCTTCGCCTTCAACCATGAGTGTGTCTCTTGAATAAAAATAAGCTTTTTCCTCTTCATCAAGTTATGTAACCCTCTGTCATTGACAGGAATTAGTTTTTAAGGCCATTAGAAATAATTTGAGAAATCAGGTACACTGGGATCAAACAAAATGGTCTGAAATGAGGGAAACGCTTTTCAGAAGACTTAGTGTTAGACTAATGTGTGTGAATGTTTAGCTATTTATAGTAAAACCTCGGAATTTCATTGTTTTGCAAAATGTTCAAGATGACGCGGTGATTCTGATGAGGACACCGAAGGCACTTCATAGTGCATTTGATCCAAACCGTGATATAAGTGAAAAGTATTTTCCCCCTTTTCTGGGAGAAAGTATAGAGCACATCATGTAAGACACAGGTCTGTTATGACTGTGATTGTTTTTGTTGTTCTTTCCCCCATTGTGATTATATTAGATTCCCATGAAACCTTAATTTGTCATGTATGGGTCTGATTTAATCTTTATTTTAGCAGAGGGAGGACAAACCCAGCCTGTTTCTCTCCTTCCACACTGAGCCCAAAGAGTCACTCGATTCTGATTGTGACAGTGGAGCTCACTGTTCATTGGTGGATTCAGAGATGACAGTGAAGCTGGAAGACAAAAGTCAAACACCGGGACTGAATGTTACCTTTAAAGATGAAGAGGCGAAGCATGGGGTTGTAATTAAAAAGGAAGAGGGGGAATTACTTGATCAAGGTAAGAACTGGTTTGTCAAGAGGGTTTAATGTTGTCAATTTGTTGTTCTTCCTAATGAAAGGGGGAGATGATCTTTCATGGTGTCTGTCAGTATTGTCCATATGGTTATTTTTTATTCTGTATTTGGAATAACATTGTATAAATAAAGAAAAATTACTTATTAGATTTTTGTAACATTTCACTTAATTAAAGGATAGATTTTCTAATATTGAGTGTTAGCAGAGGACACTGTGGGAAAGAATATAGTGGACATGTGCTCAGCTAGGAAGAGGTGATGTCAAAACTATTAATAAAGTCATGATTAGAGTTCTGGTAGAAGCAATGATCTTAAAGTAGTAAGGGGAGACATTTCATAAGAAGTACTAGAAATAGTATGTCATAATGGAGACCAAAGAGAGATGAAGTTTATTAGGATTGGATTATTGCGTGGAACTGATAGGAAAGTTAAGGGTGTGTTTAAGTTGTATATGATGAAACAAAAGGTTGAATATCGTAGACGGATCATGAGACAATGGGCCCTTGGGCACAGTGCTTTCAAGCCCCCCCCCCAATCGTGAATGAAGCCAAGCGCTTAAGTATTGACTTTACTTGCACCTCAACAGAATTACATTGCATGTGCTCAGTTGAAGCCAACATGATTTACTTGTATCTCAGAAACAGGATTTACCAAGCAGAGTTTACACACTCAAAGCAAACAGCCCGTTAACAAAATACCTCTGTAAATCATTTTTTTTAATCAATTTCCATTACAGCTAATATTACAGCCTAAATAAATGCATTTTTTCCAGGCTCCGCTACTTGCAAAATCCTCCAAATTGTCAGCAAAGTCCAGTGTTCTCAAAGTCCAGTGTTCACCCTTAAATAAGTTCACGTTCAGTAGCCGTAAGAGAAAGGGCTGAGACGTTTTTCAGTCATCTTAGTTCTCAGTTCATTTTTTATCCTGGACAGAATGGACAATGTCCATTCTCC
This sequence comes from Esox masquinongy, assembly GCA_016801175.1. Lineage (NCBI taxonomy): Eukaryota > Metazoa > Chordata > Actinopteri > Esociformes > Esocidae > Esox > Esox masquinongy. Next base: position 17,395 of record JACXGI010012862.1, on the reverse strand, counting down.
CTCATAGTTATTTACAGGCAGAGTCAGAAATATCTGCAGAGCAACAACATTTCCGAACAAAGACTGCAGGCTATAATCCATAATTATTTTCAGCAGTCCAGCTGGGCTTTTATCATCGTTAGATTTAGTAAATGTTCTGAACTGCATTACTTCATCTTCTAAACTATCATCTAAGTTGGATGGGTATGCAGATTCAAAAAAATTTACCTTCTCAATCACTAAGTTGGACAAACTGGTCCTAATATTTACACTGCAATACTATTGACCCCTGCCACATTTAATGAATGGGAAGCACATAGGACATAGTTTATTAATGGATTAGTTTTCTGAAGGTGAGCCTGCCAGTCTTGCACTTTCCTGTCATATTGCTCAGTGTGCCTTTTCAGTAACCCATCCATGGGAAGAATTCAAGAGTTTAATATATATATATAATATATAATATATCAATTTTTTTTATCTGTAAAAACAAATGTGTTTTCTGGATAGGGATCGGAAGACAAGCCTCATTTTCCTATCGTCTCACAAAATGTAGTTGACATTAAAGTAAACGTACACTACCAGTCAAAAGTTTTAGAACACTCCAGTTTTTCCAGTTTTTATTGAAATGTAAGCAGTGCACATTCAGTGAATAACCTGAAATGGTACAAAGTTGAGCAGTAAACTGCCAGAGGAAAAAGAGATTAGGTCTATGTGTCTATGTGAAAGTGTTGGAACAGATTGTGTTACTACACCCTCTTTAGCATTATTTGGACAGTATTGTACTGCAGGAAGTATTACATTGCTATCATAATGGCGAGAAAAAGGGATTTAACCAAGGAAGACAGACCCTTTATAACCCTTTAAAGTGTGGGTCTTTCCTTTTAGAGAAATAAGGCCACAACAGAATCAGAAGACAAAATCCTGAGAGCAACACAGCTTGTGTGATAGGCGGCTCACAGGAAAACAACTTCAAGCACAGCTTAACACTGGTTGAAGTAAGCCAGTCTCAATTTCAGCTGTGAAGAGAAGACTACAAACTACAGGTTTGACTGGTTGAGTGGCAGTAAGAAAGTCATTGCTATGATGGCAAACTCAGAAAAAGGGGTTTGCCTGGGCCATGAAACACCACCAGTGGACTATTGAAGACTGGAAGGTCTTAAATTTTAAATCATTGGTTCATCACACAGGGTGTTTGTATACACCACCAAGTAGGCAAAATTATGTTTTCTCAGTGTGTGTCACCAAATTTCAAGTATTGAGGAGGAAGCGTGACGGTCTGGGGCTCGTTTGCTGGATCCAGAATTGGCAACTTGCACAGAATGAGTGGCACCCAGAACCAAAACGCCTACCACAGCATTTTGCAGGACCATGCAATACCCTCTGGTGTACGCCTTGTTGGTCAGGGGTTCATCCTACAGCAAGGTAATCAATTAGATTTATTTATAAAGCTCTTTTTACATTAGCAGTTGTTGCAAACGGCATTTACAAAACACCCAGCCTGAATACCCAAAGAGAAAGCAAAAACAGTGTTCAAACACAGTGGCTAGGAAAAACTCCCTAAGAGGGGCCGAAATTTAGGAAGAAACCTGGAGAGGAACCAGGCTTGGAGGGGTGACCAGTACTCTACTGGCTGTGCCGGTTGAACATTTGAAGAGTACAAGTTGTAATAATTAAAAAATGCATGTGGGCTGTGTCCAGAGTCTTTTGAGCCTGGTACTCGGGAGGTGTGGGCCAAGACCTCATGTCCTACTAAGTTTAAACATAGCAGGAGACAAGGAATATTTGGAGGGTGCACAATAATATTGCAGTGTAAAACCTTGGGGCTGAGACGGGGGGGTCCAGTGACACTGTGGCCCTATCCAGGGGAGGCACTGGACAGGGCCCAACAGGCAGGAAGTCAATCCACCCACATTGCCAAGCATCAACCAAAGGGACACCAACCAACCACAACCACCCTGGAATGAGTGCCAACTAATGACCCAAAACATGACTCCAGGCCACTTTCTGAACAATATTCGTTTCCATTGTAGAAAGAGTCCCATGAATGTTTTTGGCTGTTATGTCTGCAAAAGGATGGTTACTTTGAGAAAAATATACATTACATTTTGTTAAACAAAATAATTCCATTATGTTTTGTCTCCCAATGTTTATTTATTCCATGCTTTCATTTTAGAGTACATTAATACATTAAACTGTGAAATTCATTAAAAACTGGAGAAATTGAGGTGTTCTAAAACTTTTAACCTGTAATGTGTGTATGTGAACGATCCATCAGAAAATGTGTTAAAGAATAGTCAATAACAACTAAGCTCACCTCCACATTTGGTAGGAACTTAGTTCATTTTCCAATCACAAATTTAAATATGGTTGCATGCTTTATTTTTAGTTTGCAGTGAAAAAAGACAGCGGTTTGATATGGCTGTTCAATGAAAACTGAACCAGGGATTACAGGTTCTTCTGGGCTAAAGACTAATTTAAAGATAAAGAGCCAAGTTGAAAAATAGAGAATAAATTAACTGTGTCGATAACCAACTAACTTCCGATGTCTGTTGCACAGATGAGATTCCTGTAGTGGAGACATTTGGAGAGAAACGACAGGAAGAGAACAATAAGAAGACTCACCACTGCCCCCATTGTGAAAAACCTTTCTTTTCTCTATCAGTGTTAAGAAGACATGTTAACGTACATACTGGAGAGAAACCTTACTCTTGTTCTGAATGTGGGAAGAGTTTCTCTCAGTTAGGTAACCTTAAAGCTCACCAGCACATACATACTGGAGAGAAGCCTTACTCCTGTTCTGACTGTGGGAAGAGTTTCTCTCAGTTAGGTAATCTTAAAGCTCACCAGCACATACATACTGGAGAGAAGCCTTACTCATGTTCAGACTGTGGCAAATGTTTTATTAGCTCATCTCATCTTTCTATTCATAAGAGACTGCACACAGGTGAGAAGCCATACTCCTGTTCTGACTGTGGGAAGTGTTTCTTTAGATCATCTGAGCTTACTATACATCAGAGACTGCACACAGGTGAGAGGCCTTATGCCTGTTCTGATTGTGGGAAGTGTTTCTCTCAATTAGGTGGCCTTCAAGCTCACCAGCGCATACATACTGGAGAGAAGCCTTACTCCTGTTCAGACTGTGGGAGATGTTTTATTAGCTCATCTCTTCTTACTATTCATACGAGACAGCACACAGGTGAGAAGCCTTTCTCCTGTTCTGTCTGTGGAAAGTGTTTCTTTAGATCATCTTCACTTAATAGTCATCAGAGAGTGCATACAGGTGAGAAGCCTTACTCCTGTTCTGACTGTGGGAAATGTTTCTCTCAGTTAGGTGGCCTAAAAGCTCACCAGCGCCTACATACTGGAGAGAAACCTTACTCATGTTCAGTGTGTGGGAAGTGTTTCATTAGCTCATCTCATCTTACTATTCATATGAGACTGCACACAGGTGAGAAGCCGTACTCCTGTTCTGTCTGTGGAAAGTGTTTCTTTAGATCATCTGGACTTAATATTCATCGGAGACTGCATACGGGTGAGAAGCCATACTCCTGTTCAGACTGTGGAAAGTGTTTCTTTAGATCGTCTGCACTTAATAGTCATCAGAGAGTGCACACAGGTGAAAAGCCCTACTACTGTTCTGACTGCGGCAAGAGTTTCTCTCAATTAGGTGTCCTTAAAGCTCACCAGCGCATACATACTGGAGAGAAACCTTACTCTTGTTCTGACTGTGGGAAGTCTTTTATTTCTTCGTCTGAGCTTAGTAGACATCAGAGGAGGCATACAGGTGTGAAGCCTTACTCCTGTTCTTACTGTGAGAAGTGTTTCTCTAAGTTATATAACCTTAAAGCTCACCAGCGCATACATACAGGAGAGAAGCCTTACTCCTGTTCTGACTGTGGGAAGTGTTTCATTAGATCAACTGACCTTACTAGTCATCAGAGAATGCATACAGGTGAGAAGCCATACTCCTGTTCTGACTGTGAGAAGTGTTTTTCTCAGTTATGTAACCTTAAAGCTCACCAGCGCGTACATACTGGAGTGAAGCCTTACTCCTGTTCTGACTGTGGGAAGTGTTTTTCTCTTTTAGGTGGCCTCAAAGCTCACCAGCGCATACATACTGGTTAGAAGCCTTACTCCTGTTCTGACTGAGAAGTGTTTCTCTATTAGGTGGCCTTCCAGCTCACCAGCGGATACATTCTGGAGAAGCCTTTCACAGCCTTTACCTCTGGGATCACCTGATCAACTTACCTCGTGTTAATTCTCAGTTGTCAGTTTCATCCAGGTGACGGCGCCGGGTGTCTTTGGTTATTTCACACTTGTCCTGGGATCTTGTTGTTTTGATTTTACATCTTTGGTGGGATTACACCGAACTCGGTTTACTAGGCACTGGAATGTGGCGTAAGGCGTACCTTGACCCACTGCAAGGTCAGTAAACTTCCACCCTGGCTTATGACACACGTCCCAAGTCTGGAACGGTCCTATCGGTCAATCCTCCGATGGAGGAACTTTTTATGTTGCCGCTCGGCGGTTCCTTCAGTTTAACAATATTTGTAGTCGCGCTTATGTAGAACCGGTTCACTCACTGAGCCTGAGGTACTGAAGGTCGCCCCATCGGGCTTTTGCTGGCTAAGTAGTCATTAGGACCTCTTTCAGTCCGTTTAGTACTACTATCTGGTGTTTCTCCAAGGTGTGGGTCTTTCCCAGCTGTAACTTACTATTCCTGATCAGCATCTTTCCATCCTATCTGGCTCTTAGCCAACCTCCTAGCACTCAGGGCAATGTCTGCCCAGACACAGTGCCAGAGGTCGGATCTTAAGGTTCTTAAGTGCTTAAGGTTGCGTAACCTGTCTCGGAAAACGATTCCTCAGTCGACTCAAATCTTTTAACCCTATCTTAAACTAAACCAGAATTTCCCTTATCTAACAAATGCTGATGTCCTGACAGTCCAAGCGTTATCGGCTTTTTATGGCAAGGACTCGAGTTTACGTAATCCATCTCGGACAACGATTTCTCAGTTGACTCACATTTTTTGACCCTTTCTTAGCCTAAACACAAGAATTATTAAAAGATTTTGTCAACAAGAAATATTCCCCCAAACAGCTGTCAATATCAAACAAAAATAATATATTTAATTATAACTCTCATTTAAACATGTATCACTGTATATTAATTACCATGACACAATCGCCAGAGATGAACCAGTCATTGAGGAAGAAGGTGGATCCTGACTGGTAGAGCCAGTAGTCATTGCCACAGGAGTTCAGAAAAGAGGCTGAAAGCATCAAACAAAGATGATGATGCCTATAAATGCAATCTTAAATGAGAAACCAAAAGAGCAAAAGTACAGATTTGTCTGGCAGAGGAACAAATCACTCTTACCCAAATACAGCAAACCAAAGCCAGACATGATATTCACCTCCTAAAAGCAGGATTCTCCACAAATGAAGAACACTGAATGTTCCTTATTTTATGAACTATTGGACATTAGCCTTTTTATGATTTAAAACGCATGTTCAAAATATCCAAGATGTTTTTCTGAATAATGTATATTTGTTTGTTTTTATTCATTTGTTGGGGGTCACATGAGGCGTCTGACTGTTTAAAAGAAATTGGAAATGTAAGGGAATGTTTGTATGGTTTTATTGTGTTTTCTGTCTCTTAAAACAAAAACAATTAAAGTGACCCCATGCTGGCCATTCTACCTGTTGTTCTACTCTAGCTTGTAGTCTAAATTGTGATATGTAGTCCCATTTAGAGCATTGGTAATCCGGATTTGGTAATCTTAAAAAGTTTGTATCTGGAGCACGGTGATCCAATCCAATGTTGCTATGAATTACCGGCGTAAAAGTAAGGTGGATTACTTGATTCTAGATAGCAAAACATGGTATTTCCAGATCCAGATCATTCTGAGCCAGATTAAACTTTTAGAACAACTGAGCCCTGGTGATCATACAGTACATTTGAATGAGAAATCTCTACAAGAGAAACACTGGAGTTAAACATTTATAAAATATGGTGGATCCAATGCTTGATTTAAGATGTGATTTAAAACCTAATGAGCAAATATTCCTGATGTAGAAATTACAAATGCAGTGTTGCCAGTGTTTTCTGCAAAACGATACATGAAGTAATCATTGGGACTCGAACGAGTCTTTCTAAAACAATTATGTACCCATCCACAGCTCTCCACGTTGAGCTACTGGCCAGCTGATATCCCTACCAAAACTGTAAGACAATTCTAAAAATAGTCTGGATAATAAATGATGTGCAGCAGAAATGTTTTGACATTCACTGGTTAATATGTGAATTTTATTCATTCTTGATAATTAGGCTGTAGACCAATTTTGTTTCATGTGTATTCAAAACTGCTGTGCTTTGCAGTTGGTTACTTTTAAATAAATGTTGTTTTGCTTTTTAACTTTCAATTTTCCTATTTAAATTTTTTTCTTGTGTACATTAGTCCTTCAAACCTGTTTTTTTACTGCTATATTTCTTTCCAAACGTATTTTATTTACTCTGTGATTACTTCTTACTGTCACTCCTTTTATCCTTTTTGTATCCTTTTATCTAATCACTCACTGAAAATGCATTTTATGTAAGAAATTTGCAATTGTAGGACTTCAAATAGAGTTTGATTTTAAGTCCCACAATCATACACAGCACAAATGTTAATGAACTAGTAGGATTGAGAGACTTTGTCACAGTTTACCCATGTAGTTGTCAAGCTAGTATTTAATTATCAGATCAATAAAAAACATTTTTCCTGAGTTACAACTTTGATTGAGGAACCCTTTGTTCACTTTTGTAGTTGTTGTGAATGTGTTGTATTCAGAAGTGTCTGCTGTATACTGTGGGAATGGACTTTGTGCTGCTAGCAATATTTACTTGTTTTCCATGAAAACATACATGAGTTTGATTAGGAAATATAATGACTAGGAATATGAATAGCAAAATGAATAGGAAATATAGTCAGGTTAGAAGGTTAGAAATCATTATTTTTAATAATAATTGTGTCTTTCAAACTTTGCTTTCATCAAAGAATCCCCCATTTGCAGCAATTACAGCCTTGCAGACCTTTGGCATTCTAGTCGTCAGTTTGTTGAGGTAATCTGAAGAGATCATTCTACCTGAAGCACCTCCCATAATTTGGATTGACTTGATGGGCACTTATGTACCATACGGTCAAGCAGCTCCCACAACATCTCAATAGGGTTGAGCTCTGGTGACTGTGCTGGCCACTCCACTAAAGACAGAATACCAGCTGCTTCTTCCTTAAGTAGTTCTTGCATAGTTTGGAGGTGTGCTTTGGGTCATTGTCCAGTTTTAGGAGGAAATTGGCTCCAATCGACCGTTGTCCACGGGGTACGGCACGGCGTTGCACAATAGAGTAATAGCCTTCCTTCTTCAGGATCACTTTAACCTTACGCAGATCTCCCATTTTACCACCACCAAATTACGTCCAGACCAGCGCATTACCTCCACAGATGGCATCAATCACTCCTCCAACATCTTTTAATTTGGTCTGCGTCTCACGTATGTTCTTCTTTGTGAACCTAGAAGGCTAGCATCCCAGAGTCGCCGCTTCACTGTTGACGTTGAGACTGGTGTTTTGTGGGTACTATTTCACAACAGGTTTTTTTTAGCTGTGCTAACAATCGCAAATTGGTTTTCTAGTGATCAATTAGCCATTTAAAATGATTAACTTGGATTAGCGAACATAATGTGCCATTGGAACACAGGACTGGGTGGTTGCTGATAATGGGCCTCTGTACACCTATGTAGATATTCCATTGAAAACCAGCCATTTTCAGCTACACTGGTCATTTACAACATTAACAATCTCTACACTATTTCTGATCAATTTGATGTTTTAATTGACAAAAATATGCTTATTTTTTGGAAAACAAGGACATTTCTAAGTGATCACAAACTTTTGAATGGTATGTATATTTTATATGTTTACTCTAAATTATCTAATGTATGAGACTAGATGGAGTAGCAAGGGAGTACCAATTCAAGTCTACAATTCATACAAGATTTATTTCCCTGCATTTAATTGTATCCGATCAATGAATACCAGATGAACAACTGCAGGAACTGTCTCAGTGGACCGGAAAGTGGGGAAGATGGAGAATTTTCTCCTGAAAAAGCAAGCAGTGGGCCAGATCAAACCCCACTCTGTAGCAGCATGTCTGCTGGAGGCAGTGGCCTAGAATACTGTACCACCCCATCCCCCTGGACCCACCCATTCCACTAGACCCACCCCATCGCACTGGACCCACCCCATTCCACTGGACCCAACCCAAGTCACTTGACCACTGGACCACCCGAGGCCAGTGGGGCAGATTAGGCCCCTGGACCAATCCCGGCCCCTGGATCCCATTATGTCACTGGACCAATCCAGAACACACGACCAACCAAGGCCATGTTATCAAGCATTTATTTTATTGTAGTCATGTGGGTGCGACTGCCAACTTGGTCTTCAATATGTCTCAGGTTGTCATGCCTTGAGCCAAAGAAGGTGAAGTCCCACCCCGTTGACCCAATCAATAGGACGAACCAACTTAAAGGTCCCGCCTATTTGACTATGTTTAAATAGCAGATGCCTTCACTGGTGATGTCCAAGTGGAAATGTATTTTTGGCCACAAAATAAATATATTTTTGGCCATATTTAAGGCACTGCATCATCACAGCATCTCCCAGCCCACACCGGTCAGTACGTGTTTTGGTCTGTCTTCAGAAGCACACATACAACGCTCTAGTTATCAAAATGAAGACTCCGAATCCAGACCGGAATCCTTATTTGCCGGACGTGATGCACTACAGTCAGGATTATTGTTCTGGTCGAAGCAGTGGAAAGAATATAGTAAGGGGATCATTTTGGCAAGAAATGCTAGAAATAGTATTACAATAGAAACTGAAGAGAGGTGACAGTGGTTATTGTATTGTGATTTGTATGATGTAGAACGGGGGAGTTTTAGGTTAATAGGATCAGGGAGGCTGATCAGGGATTTGGTTGGTATTTTGGATGGGGTTTTGGGAGGAGTGAGCTGTGTAGAGCTTTATGTTCTTGAATAAAAAACGAATAAGGAGGCGCTTCACACCCCCGTACAGTAGGTGGCGGTATATATATCATTGGATTGTTTTGATCCGCCATTAAAATTTAAAGAGTTTCGTCGAAGTGGTTTAAGGTTTTGGCTGAAGCAGTAGCAACATTTAGCTTGGTGAAATACGAACAGAAATAAGTGGATGATAAGGTAAGTGATTAAACAACAGTATTGTCAATTAAGTATTTTTCAGTTGTATAAAAATTCTAAATCAATTAGTTTTAAGTTTAAAGTGATCCTTAACGTTAAGAAAAACTAACCGACACTATGTTATTTTTCTTCATAAATTGTAAGTAATAGTCAACAGGTCCACATCATCATTAAAACATTACTAAGCTGCCACCTTGGTAGACGGGGGATGATGTTTTAGCAGCTACTGAAGCTTGAGCGGCAAAGCAGAATCAATGCCGCAAAGAACAGGGGAGGTGCTGTACGGCTTTTTTCAATGTTCTGAGCGTGAACTAGGAGATGGCAAACCAATTGACAAACACTGCGAGGCATTAACCCTACTTTTAAAAATCAACAGAAGACAGCACACAAGGGGTACAACAAAAACACAACCAACAGTCCAGTTTTAGGTACTTAAACCGAAACACTATTGGTTGTTTTAAAGTGGAACTTCGACCAAGAGACTTGTGTAGACTTTCTGCTTTAATTTAAAGCTGCAGACATACATTTTATTAACCTCCCGACAATCTGGACGGCCACGCTCGCCTCGCCCAGATTTGCTCGCTTGTAGTAGACTGGAGGATTTTGCGCGGGTTTCTTGATGCGCGGGTAATTAAACGGATTACCATTGCTGTAAAACGTATGTTAATCTAAGAAACGTATTTAATATCAGAAAGGTAATAAAATAGTTTCTTTAATATAATTATTGATTGGTCAAGAATATTTTCAGTTAATGATTTGTCTTACGATCTCATTTTCAGAGGGGCCATATCTCCCGACCAAAATGTTATTCCTTGAAGGGCACCCTTTTTGTACACTCTAAAGCACAATATACACAGTCAGTGTGTATATTGAAGGGATGAGATCTGAAAAATGAATGTAGTCATGTTTTGTTTCATTTTACTGAGACTCCATCTTGTACGGATTGTGCTGAAAGTCAATTTCATGTAGTCGCTGTTGTCCTTAAAAGGAAATAAAAATATTCTGTTTGCCATTTAATTGTTGTGATGGCAAAAATTGTGTCAAAACCAAAATGAAATATCAATTGACATTGCTTTTTCACGTAATATGTGGTTTAACAATTTCACAACGTAAATGCAATCACAATGCATCATTTTGCGTTTGCATTTTCTCATAGGCAATGCAGCTCCTTAAAGCCATTGCAAACTGGTTCACCATCAAACATGGTGGGGGGGATTTTCAGTTAACCGGAAGAGGACAAATATTCACCTTCATGTAAACAAATTTCAGTTGGTGGTCTGGCCCAGTTTTTTTTTTTCTTTTTAACTGCACTGTCGGGAGTAGGAAAACCAAGCATTTCATTGCCATAACTTGTTATTGCAAATGACAAATAAACCTTTTGAACGTTTTTGAACTTTGAACTTTTTGTTGCAGGTTTAATTTGACACATTGAAATGCTTGGTTTTCCTACTACCGACAGTGCAGTTAAAAGTTAAAAAGTAAGAGTAATTATAATTTACAAAAATAAGACAAAACAATCAATCAGAAATAACACTATACAAAAACACACATCAATAATAATAACTATACAACTGTAGTGCAATGTAAAAGTGACAGGTGTGCATGATATAAGTGGCAGATGTACATGATATAAAGTGACAGGTGTGCATGGGACTATGGATGGAAGGGAAGAGGGGTTCCCGAGTTGAGCAGCCTTACAGCCTGTGGAAAGAAGCTGCCCCATAGCCTGTTTGTTTTGGACTGAATACTCGTGTACCTTCTGCCTGACGGCAGCTCGGTAAACAGTCCGTGGCATGGGTGGCTGGGATCTGTAATGATCCGTTTGCTCCTCCTCCTACACCTCTCTGTGTAGAGATCCTGCAGGGATGGCAGGTGGGGTCTTGCATAAGGTCTTGTGGTGGCAATGGAATGAACTCTTTGGTGGTTAAACGTCAGTGTTATTGTGGTCGCTACGGACAGTAGCTGTAATGAAATTAGGTCATATGCCCAAAGGTAGTCTGCATTTTGTCTGTCTCTGACTCATACTGGATTGAATTAAACGACTAACATGCTCCCTACTGACATCTTTCTCCCATTGTGTTTATATTTTATTCCCATCCAACATGTTCATCAGTCATGTGTGGGTCCGATTTGTTCTTTATTTTATCAGATGGAGGACAAACCCAGCCTGCTGCTCTCCTCCCACACTGAGCCCAAACAAGAGTCACTGGATTCTGATTGTTACAGAAAAGCTCAGTGTTCATTGGTGGATTCAGAGATGACAGTGAAGCTGGAAGACAAAAGTCAAACAATGGAACTAAATGCAATGAAATATGAGGAGGAAAAGATTGGGATTGTCATAAAAAAAGAAAAAGAGGAGGATGAGAAGGTTGGGACTATCATAAAAAACGAACAAGAGGACCAGGATGAGAAAATTCAGGATTCAAATAATCATGGTAAGAACTGGTTTTATCAAGAAGGGTTGATCTTAATAATTAGCTGTTCTTACTAATAAAAGGTGGATGTCATTTCATGCTGTCCCAGTATTCTCCATATTGTTATGCATATTTTGTAGCCACCTCAGAAGGGCAGAAGAACAGAATATAATAAATATATTCAGAATGTTTTTCTTTTTGTTGGGCTTTTTTGCTCCCAAGTAATGTAGCTAGTTATTTCATAAACGATTGCTTACTTTTGGAACAGAACTAAGCAAAGTTCAACATAGCATTAATCTCTCATCTTCTAATCTCATTAATGAGCATTGCTTGACATGCAACCCTGGTGGCAGCACTTAGCCTGTTCTATAAGAACTTGTCATTGTTTTTGCTATAATAAGCTACAACCAGTATTGTTTTTGTTACAACCAATGGAAATTCTAATCACAAAATTAGATGTTGCTACGCCAATCTAGAATTTAAGACCACCTTTTACTATCAACTGGTATAACCAACACCTTCATAGTAACTAGTTCCTCTCAGACAGAACCATGGTTTATGGATTTTTCTGGGCCACAGACTAATTTCAAACTAAAGAATCTAGCTGCAATATAGAAATTTACTACATGTTGTTAAGCCTGGTGATAACCAAGTGACTTTTCTGATGTCTGTCACACAGATGAGATTCCGGAAGTTGAGATATTCCTTACATTTGGAGAGAAAAACCAGGGAGACTGCAAAATCTGCCCCCATTGTGAAAAACCTTTCTTATCTCTATCAAAGCTCAAAAGACACATTGGCACACATACTGTAGTGAAGCCATACTCCTGTTCTGACTGTGGGAAGTGTTTCAATGGATCATCTGAGCTTAATAGACATCAGAGAATACACACAGGTGAGAAGCCTTACTCCTGTTCTGACTGTGGGAAGTGTTTCAATGGATCTTCTGATCTTACCAGTCACCGGAGAGTGCACACAGGTGAGAAGCCTTACTCCTGTTCTGACTGTGGGAAGAGTTTCTCTCAATTAAGCAACCTTAAAGTTCATCAGCGCATACATACTGGAGAGAAATCTTACTCCTGTTCTGACTGTGGAAAAAGTTTTATTAGATTAGCCCAACTTACTAGTCATCAGAGAGTGCACACAGGTGAGAAGCCTTATTTCTGTTCCGACTGTGGGAAATGTTTCTCAAATTTAAATCATCTCAAATATCACCAGCATATTGAAACTGGAGAGAAGCCATACTCCTGTTCTGTCTGTGGAAAATGTTTTACAACAACAACTAAACGCAATATTCATCTGAGACTACACACAGGAGAGAAGCCCTACTTCTGTTCTGACTGTGGGAAGAGGTTTTCTAGATTAGATACCCTCAAAAATCACAAGCCCATACATACAGGAGAGAAACCTTACTCCTGTTCTTATTGTGTGAGGTGTTTCATTAGATTGTCTGATCTTAATATCCACCTGAAAGGGCACACAGGTGAGAAGCCATACTCCTGTTCTGACTGTGGGAAGTGTTTCATTAGATCGTCTGAACTTACCATTCACCGTAGATTGCACACAGGGGAGAAACCTTACTCCTGTTCTCACTGTGGCAAGTGTTTCATTAGATTGTCTGATCTTAATATCCACCTGAAAGGGCACACAGGTGAGAAGCCATACTCCTGTTCTGAGTGTGAGAAGTGTTTCATTAGATCATCTGAACTTACCATTCACCGTAGATTGCACACAGGTGAGAAGCCTTACTCCTGTTCTGACTGTGGGAAGTGTTTCATGAGATCATCTGATCTTACTAGTCACCGGAGAGTGCACACAGGTGAGAAGCCTTACTCCTGTTTTGACTGTGGGAAGTGTTTCATTAGGTTATCTGAACTTACTATTCACCGGAGAGTGCACACAGGTGAGAAGCCTTACTCTTGTTCTGACTGTGGGAAGTGTTTCGTTAGATCATCTGATCTTACTAGTCACCATAGATTGCACACAGGTGAGAAGCCATACTCCTGTTCTGACTGTGGGAAGTGTTTCATGAGATCATCTGATCTTACTCGTCACCGAAGCGTACACACGGGTGAGAAGCCTTTCTCCTGTTCTGACTGTGAAAAGTGTTTTGTTAGAACATCTGAACTAACTATACATCAGAGGGTACACACAGGTGAGAAGCCATACACTTGTTCTGACTGTGAGAAGAGTTTCTCTCAATTACACAACCTCAAACTTCATCAGCGAGTACATACATCAGAGAAGTCTGCTGCTGATGATTAATTGTATAGCTCTGCAGGCCTTGAATAAATGCATTATCAACATAAATATGTGGATGGCATATCTGCCTTAGCTGGAATAAAACTAAAGAGATTATCGATATATAGAAATAGTATAGAAAGTATGTAAATATCATTATGTTGGCACCAACAAATGTTTGGATGAAACAGAGGTTACGAAGTAGAACATAGCTTCAGCGTGTAAACTAGCTAGAAATGTATCTACATCAAGTAATTGTCTCTGGCTTCCTCCCAGTTAAGGGAAGTGATGAGATCTGCTGCAGAAAATGGAGTTCTGCCAGTTGGAGCAGATTGAGTTTGTTGATAACTGGCTCTCTTTTTGGTCCCATAAAAAGAACGAAGCCTGAACTGCTGAAGAGTGACAGAGTCCATACTTGATACCCTGGACCTCAAAGTCAGAAAACATAATGTTTGTTCCCTTGCTTCAAAAGGCAGTTGCAGTCTATGAATTAATTACTGATCATAAACTAGATGCAACTGACCTTTGTGGAATTTGGCTTCAGCTTGATGAATTTACTAGCCTAAATGAGGACTCCTGGTTATAATAATACCATATCGTGTGAAGTGGCAGGTGTTGCTTATATATATATATATATTGTACCAAATTTAATTTTACGCTCAAATCACTGTGTTTCTGTCTTTTGAAGTTTTAGTCATGAAAGATGAATCATTTTTCATAGCTACTATTTACAAACCGCCTGGGCTGTTCAGTGTTCCTCAATGAGTTCCCAGAATCCTTATTGGACCTTGTAGTCCTGGCAGAAAATATTCTAATTTTAGGCAATTTCAATATTCACATGGAGTAGACCAATGCCCCTCCAAAAGGCTTATGGAGCCATAATTGACTCAGTTTTGTCCAACATGTCTCGATTTCCCCATGGTACCATGGACTTCGTTTTGGCCCCTGGAAGAGATATTGTGGATCTAACTGTATTTCCTCAGAATCCTGGAATATTGGACCATTTTATTACGATTACTGTCACAACAACTAACCACTTGCACCCCAAACAAAGACTATTAAAATCTGTAATATAAATTCTCAGACGACCCAAAGGTTGTTTGGATGCCTTTCCAGCCTCCCTCCTCCAAACCAGGGATGTTAGAGTAAATAAATCGGTTAATAATCCAAACAAGGATCTGAACTTAACCCTATGTAACACATGTATTCACACCACCAAAAATGAAAGAAATACAGTCGAAGATAGTTGCTCCTTGGTACACAGACAATACAGTGCCCTAAAGCATCCTCCTGAAAATTTGAACGAAAATGACACTACCAATTTGGAAGTATTTAGACTAGCCCTGAAAGACACTTCAGGGCAAAATCTCTCACATCATGATCAGCCTATTTTTCCAACCAGATTGAGCAGAACAAAAACAATCCAAAATGTATTTTTGATACAATTGTGAAGTTAACAAAAAAGCAACATTCCCCAAGTGAAGTTGGCAAGTACTTCAGCAGTAATGAATTAATGAACTTCTTTGATGAAAAGATTGTTTATAAGGAAACTAATAACCAAATCCAACCCTAAAAAGCATTGTTCTCAACAACTCAGTTGTACTGAGAATGCACAGAATCACCTTGGATCATTGAGGACATTTTCACTTTTTAATCCTGTATCGCTCAACTCATCCCCTAACATATTAATGAGGTCTAAACCCACCAGCTGTCAACTAGACCCGATTCCAACCAAACTACTTAAGGAGCTGCTTCCTATGCTTGGTCTGCCAGTCCAGTTTTAGATCCCATCACAATACTGACACTAAGTTTGTGAAGGTGGCAAATTACATTTTAATGCAACAGAAAAGATTTTAAGAACTTCATGGCTTTGCACCTGAATAAATATTTAATATGCTTCCTCAACGTGTGACCTTTTTAAATAAGGTCTTGAAGCACAACTTTTCAGACCCATTTTTTAAATGGCGTTTTTACTTTTTCCGTTGTATTCATGCGTGTGTCAAATGTGTTTTTAGTTCCTCTATGATGACTTCATAACGTTTTTACCTGTTAATCACTTTGAAACACGTTTCATGTAACATCTGTGCTATATCAATAAAGTTTGATTTGTAGTCCCACTAGCATACACAGCACAAATGTTAAAGAACTAGTAGGGTTCAGAGACTTTGGTCCAGTTTACCCTGTAGTTGTCAAGCTAGTATTTAATTATCAGATCAATAAAATATTTTTTCCTGAATTACAGCTTTGATAGAGGACTGTTTTGTTCACTTCTGTAGTTATTTGGAATGTAGTGTATTTTTTTTTCTTGTATGTAAATGCTGATTTCTTTTTTTTTTTCCTTATTCACGTGGTTCCAGATTCCTGCCAAAACAGCATCTGCTATTCTTGGGGTCTTGGGCTAACCTCCTGTTATTATAAAAGCTTTGTCAGTGATTCTGCACTGTGTGATTACACTTCACTCAATGAAATTGACTATGTAAATAGATATTTTATAGTTCTGTAAATTATCCAATTTATGAAAGTAGATGGAGTAGAAGGGTTGTCCCAGTTTCAAGTCTACTTTTGTTTTATTGTCCCTGCGTTTAACTGTATCCGATTAATGAATATCAGACAAACAACTGCAGAAACTGCAGTTTAAACAACTGCTTTAGTGGACCAGAAAGTGGGGAAGATGGAGTTTTCTCCTGAAAAAGCAAGCAGTGGGCCAGATCAAACCCCACTCTGTAGCAGCATGTCTACTGGAGGCAATGGCCTAGAATACTGTACCACCCCATCCCCCTGGACCCACCCATTCTACTGGACCCACCCCATCGCACTGGACCCACCCCATTCCACTGGACCATCCCTCTGGAACGCAGACGACTAGACCACATTAGTCGACTGGTTCAAACGAGGCCATTAGACCACTGGAGCAAACAAGGACTGAAATAAATGCAATTTAAAGATCTATTTGTGTATATTGTAAATGTTATGCCACTGTTATAGTGTAAGCCTAATAATATTGTAAAAATACGTGGTGGATCCAGAGATGATTCTTCAGATTTGTGTTGTTCGCGCTTTTGATCGCCACTTTCTGGAGCAAATCCGACAATTCGTCCCCAAATAATTGCATTTGGCTTAAAATTAAAATGCAACCAGAGTGGTGCTGCTTTGTTCGGCTTTGGAATTACAACTAAATCCGTGTTCACGATTGCTCTGCACAAAATGCAACCGTAAAGCAAAGACAATTAACTTTTCCTGCACGTGGTAACATTTCACCTCTCGCTGTGCAGCACATTATTATAGGCTGGTTATTTGAAATAGCTGCAGGTGCTGGTCATAAAATTAGAATATCATCAAAAAGTTGATTTATTTCAGTAATTCCATTCAAAAAGTGAAACTTGTATAATGTATACATTCATTCCACACAGACTGATATATTTCAAGTGTTTATTTCTTTTAATTTTGATGATTATAACTGACAACTAATGAAAACCCCAAATTCAGTATCTCAGAAAATTAGA
>JACXGI010012861.1:0-21894 GCA_016801175.1 Esox masquinongy | reverse complement strand
GGGGGGGGGGGGGGGGGGGGGGGGGGGTGGGTGTGTGTGTGTGTGTGTGGGTGTGTGTGTGTGTGTCAGCGAGAGATGGAGAAAGTGTGTTTTGGTTGGTCGGGGTCTCTACCTCTCTGACCAGCGTTTTCCCCACCTCTTGAAAAAATATCCGTTAATCTGAGACAATCATTGATTGGAATCCCAGAGCCGACATGATTGGCAAACTGCGTTCGTGTCCTTGAGCAAGGCACGTCACCGGAATTGCACCGGTAAGCTGCTCTGGGTGGGGGGGGCGGATCCCGACATGGAGTGAAGCAGGAAATGAATGCAAGTCGCACAACCCTTCGCCGATTTGACCGGCGCGCCCTGTCTCCTGCAGGAACCGGTCGGACCGTGAGGTGCGCGGCGCCGGCCTCATTCTCCAGATGGTGTGGGGACACAAGGAGCTGAGGAAGACCCTGGAGAAGGACGGCTGGAAGAAGACCGACTTCATGGTGAACCTCAACCCGTCGAACAGCACCCAGCCTCGGGCCAACGGGGGCTACGAGGATAGCACCATGCCACTCATAGACCGAGGTGAGGCGCGCGCGCACAAACATCCCGGGCTGCTCCTGTGCATTTCTCTAATGCTTTGCGCTCCCGGGTTTAGATGTGATTGAAGGCGTGGCGGTGGATGTCAGACACGTTTTGTTAGGTGGTTGGGGATGAGCAACGTGAGGCTTACAGGAAAGTGTTGGGGCATTAGGATATCAGGGCCTCTGCTCAGTTGGTACAATACAGCCAACATTGTGTTGAACGTATGAAGCTGTAGGTTGCCGTCGTAGGACAATGTAGTGCGTCTGGAATAAGGAACAGGTAGCGCCTCCTACAGGGAAGCTACATTGGGGCTAATTTACTGAAGTCCTCCAATTGGAGTCAAAATTGCACGACGACGTGATCCCTTAAATCCGGTGTCAAACTGGAGTTCAAGACCCTCCTGAGACGCCAACTTCAATAATATGTATAATCAGCTGAGGTGGATGTTTTGTTTGTTCCAGGAGGAGATAAGCGAGATAAAGACAGAGACTTGATTCCACTAAATGATATGGGACCAGGTATGTAGGAGAACATCCACAACCCCCTGAACAGCTTTGCATTTCAATTCCTGTGGGGACCAGAGAACAAAATCCATGTCCCCTGACCTTAACCTAAGTCTTAACTTAACCCGTGCCAAAACCTCAAACAACCACTGTTCTTAAGCTAAACCCATTTCGAAGTTTGACCCTAACCCCTAAACCGGAAATGTACTTTGTTC
Source organism: Esox masquinongy (assembly GCA_016801175.1). Lineage (NCBI taxonomy): Eukaryota > Metazoa > Chordata > Actinopteri > Esociformes > Esocidae > Esox > Esox masquinongy. The sequence goes on along the minus strand of JACXGI010012861.1, from coordinate 20,618 downwards.
TCATGGGGACCTGCAAAAAGGTTTTTCACATTTCACTGTCTTTGTGAGGACTTGAGGTCCTAATTGGTTTGTGAAAGGAAAGCGTTAACTCCGATTGGCTGTCTTCCAGATGCCTATTCCACCCTGGACCAGAGGGGGAGGAGCAATACTCTGGATGAAACACTGGAGCCTGCTGACAAAGACGCAGCACAGGTACGTCTACACACACACACACACACACACACACACACACACACACACACACACACACCTACCTACTGAATACATACACGTGAGCCCAGAGCATGTTTTTGCATGTCTCACTAAAGATGGGTTGTCTTTGTGTCTCACCAAAGATTTCTCATTCAGATCTGTTTGTGGAGGGGTTTTCCTTTTAACTTACTCTAACCCACTTTATCAACCGTCTCCTCTCTCCTTATCTATCCCCTATCCCTCTCCCTCTCTCCTGTCTTTCGGCCCACATTCTACCCTTTCCCTCTCCTTGTCTGTCTTCCCTCTCTCCCTCCTCCTCTCAGGGAGGGGTTTATGATGAGAGACGGGCGTCTGTGCCTCTTCTGGATTCTTACGACGGTTAGGCCGCACCCACTCACACAGTGCATGTGAGCGCATGGTATGTGTGTCCCCTAACCACCTCACCTGCCTCGCTCGCTCGCGTGCGTGCGTGCGTGTGTGTGTCAGTTACAATCACTCAGATTTGTCTGGTCCTACCGTTGACAAGAAGCTTTGTCTGCGTTGTGGTTAAGTTTCGGTTAAAAATTTGGGTTAAGTTGAGGAATTAAGGGTTATGTTTAGGAGCTAGGTTGAAGGTTAAGTTTAGGCATTGGTATGGGTTAGGTTTAGGTCAGAGGATGGGTTAGGTTTAGGTCAGAGGACTGGTTAGGTTTAGGTTAGGGTGTGGGGGTGTGTCTGTGTGTGGGGGTGTGTCTGTGTGTGGGGGTGTGTCTGTGTGTCTGTGTGTGTGGGGGTGTGTCTGTGTGTGTGTGTGTGTTCATTGTAGCAGTGTTTGTGGTCTTGCTCCCTCTGCTGGTGGTTGGTATGTCGTTCATGCTGCCTTGTTGTTAGTTCCATAACTGTTCATACCACCTGCTGTGTCTTGGCTTTTTATATTCCATGTTGTCTCTTATCATGGGACTGTGTATTGATGCTGTCTGATCCCATTTTTAGTTTCTGTTTGAGCTGATGACCTTTATGAAACTGGTTGATTTGGTGCTGATTGCATGGGTGGTTATCAGCAGTTGTAATCTGAAAACAAATTTTGCACTAGTGGGACTAATGTTGGCATTTCTCTGTCCCTCCCTCCAGAAAAACTGATTGTGTGCCTCGCTAGAGGAGAGCAGCCTCTTCCAGCATACTGCCCTTGTTGAACCATGGACACTGAGGGACCACTGATTCTCCATTAGGACTGGACTGCCTTTCTCTCTCCTTTCTCTCTACTTTTGCTCTCTTTTTCTTTCCTTATCACTGAGGGTATGTATGTGACATAAGCCACTTGCATGACCTTCAGCTTTCCTCAACCTCCTCACTCCCTCCCCCACTTTCTTACATTCCTGTGTTTGAACTGACAGAGAGGGTGTTTTGTCGCTAACGGAAACTACACTAAGGACACCTTTCTCCCCTCATCTTCCTATGGACACGATACTATGACAAAAGAACCACGCCCCTATAGAGTAACTTCTCCCACAACACTACGCGGTTGTGATTTCCTTTTGACATCATTTTAAAGCTCCTCCCACAACACTTTACAAGCTCCTCCCACAACACTATACAAGCTCCTCCCACCACCACAATAGGGACAGTTGTGACCTCATATCGGAATTCGGAGCTGGTAACGTTAACCACAGTAGCAAATCTTATCAAAAGGAAACTGTTGAAATGGGCTCTTGTTTTTTTTTTTTTTACTTGAATGGTTAAATTTGCTTTTTAACTGACTGAAGATTTCCAGTCAAGGTTTTTTCATATTGTAATAACTAACTACCACTAAACATTTTTTTTTCTTTTACAAATAATGAGTAATGTTTGTTCATCTACCACAGTTGCTGTTGTCCTGGTTTTGCATTGTGATAACCACTGCTGAGGTGCACTTCTGGGCACTGTGACTTACATGTGCCAAACTAAATACAGTGATTGCCTCTTAACACTTCACGGAACCTCGCCACATCCATCCTGGAAGGTCTGGCTGTTGACTATGACCAGATTGAAGTTACGAGAGAGGTGCGGTATTACCAATGACTGATGACCTTTTAAGTCATTGGTAATGCTCAGCAATTAGGTCCCTTTCTTAACTCCCATCTTGATCGAATGATGTCTGTGAAGCTTTGGGAGAAAAACACCCATTTGATTGTTAATCCAGTGAGTGATTTTTTTTTTTCTATCTGCAAATATATGGTATATATATGAATGTGTAAATACAGTATGTGATTGCCTTTAACTAAACGTTTGTGTGGCTATTGGATGACTGGAGTGCCTCACCTGACGGTCAAATGGGTGAATCGGGGGGTACCTTTCCCCTGGGAATATCATTTACTAGCCGCAACATTCTAGAAAACTGCATCTGAGTGGAATGTATAGAACCGTTTTGTGTTCCACATAATAACACAAAGGAATGTATACAGTTGCTATGATTTGATTATTGGTCAGATGGAACAAAAAGGGAGCCATGCTAGTTCCTTTCATTTAATTCCATGTTAGACTGGCAACATTCCGGCCTACTGAATCTACCCCTGGTTTTTCATTCACTGTGCCTGACTGGTTTGTGCAGTGAGACCACGGAACACTAAGTGGAAGACGAAAGGACGGAGTCCTTTTAGGACAGAGCTTGTACCGTAGACGGCATTGTTCTCAGTGCAGAGTAGATGTAGATATTTTCTGAGTGGCTCATTAAAGCACTAGGGGGAGAAGGCTTTTATTTTTTTCTTCATGCCAATCCAACGCTACAAATTGTCACAGGCTCCGAAATGTAAATTAGTTGCCTTACCAGATACAGGCATAGAATGACATGATTCTAAAGAACTGATTCTGGAACTAATGATAAAGTGGAGTGGGGTCCATTGGGAAGGAGGGATCAAAGTGGCTGGAGAGCAAGATTTGTATAAGGGGAAAGACCAGATTAAGATTCTAGCTATTTAGATTACGAAAAAATAAAAGCACATTTACATATATATATATATATATATGAGAATATTTGTTAATTTTAATGGTTTTATGTTTTTCTTTGATATTTTATGATTTGGGATTGTTTTGTGGGTATTGTGGGTGAACGCATATGCAATCAGTTTTATTTTTTAATCGAGAAACATTTGCGGTTTATATCTTTTAATTAAAAATAAAACAAGCAACAAAAATAGCGAACCGTCTCCTCAAACCCTGTTCCATAAATGGGGCTCTTCAGAGCAGCAGTGTGCTGGTAAATGAAACATTTATGTAAGGATGGTTGGTTTTCCTGATTTCTGTTGGTCTCCAGACTGTTGTTGGACCACTAATCTAAAAAGTGATTCTGGATGAAAACCTTAATCTCTTCTTTGCCTTGGCTCTTAAAGTTGCACATTTCTCTCCTGAATGGATGTAACTAGCAATACTGTTTTTAATAAAAAAGTGATTTTTTTTTCTCCAAATGCTGGCCGTTGACTATTTCTGTGTGAACTTGTGATGAATGTTAGTTGTGCTAGCTAGCTGTTACAAGAATTATGAAGTACAATGTTATAATTATGACAGTGTCATGTTGAAAAACTTGAGTAACTAAAAGATTCTGATAATAGGTCAACATTATAATTTTCAGCTTTGCATGAGTATTTCCGGATTCTCTTCAGACTGGAAAATCTGGCAACGGTAAAAACAACTCCGAACATTGATTGAAAAAACACCTCCCTGCACTTGTATTTCCCCAATAATCTAGGTTTGTCCCATGTGCGCCCACGAACAACACTCGCGATTTTGACTTGGATGAGAAAACCCCCTTGGTGAAAGTCTGACGTCAGTGCGCTAACTCGTCTAATTTGACCACGTTGTAGGAGCCAATTAACGTCAGAAAATGTAAACATCTAGTTTTGTCCTTGAAAAAGAAAGTTACTGGAGTAGAAAAGACTGCATGACAGAAACATAAAATGTAAGTATGTACATTGCTAGGTAGCAAGCTAACAGAGTGGCTGAACTAACGGTAGCATCTGCGTGATAGCTATTAGCACGGGGTGACATAAAGCAGTACCTAACTTACGTTGTTACTCGGTAGCTATTTAGTTAGCGGGCCGTATCACATTATTTTGAGATGTTTTAATATATTTACACTCGGTGCTCCAACATAAAATAGTTTTATGGATTTTGTTCGTTTAAGGTTGTTGCAGTGGTGAACTGCGTTCCTCAGCAATTCTCCGAACAAAATGTGCTGTAAAACGACACGTGCAGTTACAGTTAGCTACGTTTTCGGGTTGACCTCTACTGTGTTTTCTTTACGGGTTCAAGTTCAAGAAAATAATGTAACTAAAACGTCGACATTGGCAGGTTCACAGAGAGCCCTGGTTAGGTTTTGCAACGTAGAAGCTACAGTTTTATCCAATCAAACTTGCATTTGTCAATAAGCATAGGTTTACGTGAGAAATAAGGTCAGAGATTGTTTTATGAACTAAATCCAGTTAATAAGCTGTTATTTCCAAATCATAGTTTGCAGTCACGTGATTGCTCTTACAGCCTGGCGGGTATTGTTAAAACATGGCGGCTAACTGGGAATTCTATGGAGGTACTGCAGAAGTGGGTCAAATGTTCTACTTTTGCAGCCCATGAGTGTTTAGATCACCTCACAAAACATGAAAAACAAAGGTATGCAAACTAACTGCAAGTCTTAGGCACTTGTGACCGAAATACAGCACTTGCTGCGTTATTTATAGCGTAAAAAAACAGCGACATCCCTACTGGAGCAGAACTTTGGAGATGTGTACATATACCTTGTGGAGAATCCATCCCCTTACACTGCTATCGAAATGAACGCGTACAAAAGTAAATACTGCTATCTGTATATTCGATCAGGGTGGGTCTATAATGCTTTTGTTTGAGAGGTGGAGAAGAAATTCTTCATTGTCAACGTTGAGTGCTAATTTACCTAATAACCGGCGTTGGTTCTGTGGGTGGTCAGTGTAGCGTAGTGCAGCCAGTATAACACGGAATCTTGTGACAAATGTAACGGTAATATAATATAAACGTTTTCCCAATGTCAGCTAAACCATTCCTGTTTAAATGACCCACCATTGACAGCCTGTATTGCTGTGGAGAAGGTTGGATTGGTGCGATTTTCTCCTGTATTCACTTTATTAATTTAGCTAACGCTATATGTTTAACAAAATAGGTTTAGCTAGCCTCACTAACGTTTGCTAGGCCATTGAAGTTAGTTGCATCACGAAAACAAACCATGTCATTCATTACAATGATTACATGTAGATATGATTGCAAATACAATATATATGCGGTAAGCTCATCCAATGGAACTGCAACTTTCTGGCATTTTGAAGTGTAACTAGTAAAAGTTGTCCAGTTGTCGATGGTGGGCAATGGAAGGAAACTTTGTTTTGCCCTTGCACATGGGCGTTCCCATGTGCCGTGACGTCACATGAGAACTATCAGTACGGCACTAGTGGAGGAGAGTGGGCACACCCCGGCAAAAGGAGGTGCACAAAATAGCGAGCCTGTTCAGTTAGGAAACGCCTACTCCTTCAAGTGCCAGTATGCCAGAAATTTTATATTTTTTGTTTAACCTGGTACCTAATTGCATTCACCTGTTGTCGGTACCTAAATAAAGACAGAAATAATTAAAACCAGCAGTATTCCGTGTCCCTAGGCCTGGAGTTAAAAATAAGTCCCATAGAAAAAAAGCTAGTCCACTCTCTTGACCATGAGATCAGATGTTTTTTTGATGAGAACATTGTCAGAATGTCCACCCAGTTCAATCTCGCACCATAAGTTTCCACTTCCTGTCCACTGGACGTCCTCTCCCTGTGGAGAGTGGAAAGGCAGATGGGTCTCCAACCTTGCTCCTGGAGAGCAACTGTCCTGGTAGTTTTCACTCCAACCCCATGTATATGCAGCCCCATTCAGTTATTAACTGTCTGTTAGAGTCAGGTGTGCTAAATTAGGGTTGGAGTAAGAACAACCAGGATAGTAGTTCTCCAGGAGCAGGGTTGGAGACCCCGCACCCTATCCCTATTTACCTCACACCTCTTCTAACCTCACACTTTTCCCCCTCCGGCTGTTCTGTCAGAGTCGAGCCCTGGAAGAGGAGGATTAAGATGTGGAAGTACCGGCTCCCTGGCTATGAGCTGAAGCTCATTGGGGAACTCCAAAAGCAGCAGAACAGCAGCCTCTATTGTGACACCCTGCTGCAGTCTGAAGGTGAGAGGTGGGGTCCAGGGAAATAAACAAAATACTAAATAATTAAAGGAATATACAGTTACAGTTGGCAACGTAAGATACAACATTTGAAGACGGTCTGTGGGGGTTTTACATGTTATAAGTATTTTACATGTTATATGTATTTTACATGTTATAAGTATTTTACATGTTATAAGTATTTTACATTTTATGAGTACATTATAATGTGAGATGGGGTGGTAGTGAGTTCGGGTGAGGCTAGGATAAGAAAAGGGGAGTGAGATATTGAGAGGGGGTGGTCCAGAGAAGTAGGATTGAGTTTGATATTAGGGGTGGGGGCACATTTTATATATTTTTTCAAGTGCTCTTATTATTGGGAGCCCAATTTAGTGTTTCCAACATTTGGGGGGGGTCATTTCTTCCCATTTCCCGCCTCCTACACCCTTGGCGTGGTCAGAAAGGGGATGGGGAAATGTAGAAAAATAAGAGCAGGGAGGATGGGGAGAAAGTGCCAGAGGGAGTTTCCTTAAGCACCCTCCTCGCTGTTGGCCTCATTTTGGTGTCTTCCCCCCCTGACTGACCTCCCCTCACGACCCACAGACGTCTCAGTTCCAGCCCACAGCTGTGTCCTGGCGGCCCTGAGCCCCTACCTGTCCAGGGCCCTGGCCGCAGAGCCGCCCCCCCTACGCGTTGGCCAGAGACGGCCGCTGAAGCTCCACACTGTGGGGGCTCGGACGCTGCTCAAGCTGGTGGGCCTCTTCTACTCCGGGAGGCTGGAGGGAGAGGGCGCCGAGGAGTGCGAGGAGGTGATGGCCGTAGCCTGTAAGCTGGGCGTAGGTCGACTTGTGGAGGAGCAGGAGGGGGGAGGGCACGGGCGGAGGACGGGGTGTGGTCTCAGGGCGGTGGGGGTGCAGACGGAGCATTTGGAGAGGGGGACCGACGTGGCGGTGGGGAGGGGGGCGGAGGAGAGGAGAGACGGAGAGACACAGCTGGAGGCAGGGACCCTTGTGGACACGGAGACACAGACCGCCGACAACGAAGGGGGTGCTGACGCAATGCAGCCAACCCCACTGCCTGACGTCCTCCCTTTGATATCTCCCTGTCCGCCCTCCCCTCCACACCCTCCCCTGTTCCCGACACGGAGCGGCAGTGAGGGGACGCAGCTCGCATCTCACTCTTCACTTCCTTCCCCGAGTGACAAGAGGAGGGCCTCCACCCCGAACCCCGACACCACCTCACCCCAGGTCACAGCAACGTCCAGTAACGGAACCAGCTCTTTTAGAACCCCAGCTCGGATCTCGGAACCGGAAAGGGCTTCCACCGATGACATCACAAAGCCCTCTCCGTCCTCTGGCGTCCTGAAGGATGACTGTGCCCCGAGCGACGATCCCAGGCCGCTCCAGTCGGGGAGTGGCGACCCAGAATGCTCTGTGGCAGAGAACAGTGTGACTGAGAAAAGGGTGCAGACTAAGACACGGGGAAAGAAGAGGATGCAGAAGCAGCTGATGTCACACACTGGGCAAGGAGAGGGAGGAAGAAGAACAGGAAGAATGCAGTGTTTGGTTAAGAGAGGTAAGAGCTGGAGACAATTTAGGTTTTTCAATCATCTTTTTAAAAAATCTGCCTTTTAGCTACTTTATTAGTGATTTTTACCATCATGTTGGACATACATTTTGCTTTTGTTATGTTGTAAATCCATTTGTGCCTTTAAAAAAATTTTTTTTGTCTCTTTCATGCATGTTTTGTAAAGCTGCACTTCCCAATCCTCTCCGCATTGGCCAGAAGATGTTTCACATGTTCAAATCAGTTACTAAGGGATTTGATCATTGACATTTCACATTTCAGTCATGCAGCAGGCACTCTGTGCAGAGCAACTTCCAGTTAGTGCAAACATCTCCAGATAACTAGTTGGTATTAACACACAACCCATTCAAAGGCGGTTCATCCTAGCCAATGTAGTAGCTGTCAACGTCTGTGCCAGAAGAATGAAAAAACCCTCTGAGACCAGAGGTGGTGGAAAGAAGGCTAAAGATGTGAGAGTTGCCTGGAGGTGGGGAGGGACAGGTCCCCTTGATGCGCCTTTGGCGAGCGCTGTGAATTGAGTAATTAAATTAGGTGTGCCAGTTTATGGCTACCGCAAGTATGCCGGATGCCTGACGGTTCCAGAGGAGTTGGCCGGGGAACCGGCATTGTGAAGTGTCGCCCCGATTTGAAATTTCTTCAGAAAAATATCTAAGATGTGATTTGATTCAAGGTGTGCTGGAGAGAAAGTGCCTGGCCAGACTGAGACAGGTGGATACCCAGAACTCAATCAAGGTGAAGCTGAGGAGGAGGACCAGAGGACAGGTAGGTTCTGTGGGGTTCAACAATGGAGCCCTCTATTGAGCAACAGGGTTGACCTGTGCCAAAATCAATCTGAAAGCATTATTTTTTTCATATTGTCAAAGGTGGTGAGAAATCTCAGTCTTTGGCGCTAAACCGTAATTGAGTTGAACTATTAATAACTAATGACTACCAATAACTAATGACTACCTGAATATAACTGACTCCCCAATTTGGGTCAATATGTTCATACCGTGACGTGTCATACGAGGTATGTACAATGAGTTCTGAGTCGTCAGGGCAACAAATTAACAGAGACTAAAATAAACAGCTCATCCTGGCAAAATTCAAACACAGCAATTTAATTCGCACAACAACTGTCATTTCACTACATTTCCAGAGGATCTGACTGGCTGTGGGCTTCTTTTATGGGGCAAATTTTGGACGTACTGTTTTTCTTTGCCAATATGGGCAACTGCTTCCACTTGCCGTCCACTGTCGAAGCCTGGTTAAAGTCTGAGCCCTGTAACAACTGCTGACAGTTTTCTCAAGACAGCTAATCGACTGTTTGACAGGTGTGGGAGGTGGTAAATTGGAGGGAAAGGATCGGCAATGTCCCATCACCTGCTCGTGCGACTGTCCTCGCCGCGCTGAAGAAGGTGAGGGGAACGATAACTGATCCGTCACTACATACTCTGTCTCCGATTGTCCACTAAGTGAATCTCCCTTGGACTTGGTCCCGTAGCCTAACATCCATAATTGACCTGTGTTACGAAAAGTCAGATCACCACCCACTCGGAAGGTATATTTCCTAAACATTTATATCAAAACTCTGTTCAGATGATCCCAGATTAAGGCGTCATGTAGCTGTCGAAACCTTACAATGTCTAGGTGCATGAGAGCAGTAGGTTCTCTAACATTTCTCGTAACATTACTTCCTTTCCTCTCAGTCACGGCAGGACATGAAAGGCAAGAGGACGAGCCCACAAACTAACCAGCGCTTTGATTCACCCCAGTCTCCAGTCCTCTCACAGGGTGGCCCCCCTAAACCAGTTCCCCTGAAGGATACTCCCCTTAAACCAGTCCCGCCCCAGGGTACTCCCCTAAAACCAGTCCCCTCCCAGCATACTCCCCTAAAACCAGTCCTCCTCCGGGGTTCTCCTCTTGACCCTGCCTTCCTCACCCCTCCACCAGACCTGCCTATATCTCCTTTAGCTCCACCCCTTTCCCACCCCACCTCCCAGCCACCCCCCCTCGGTGCCCCCATCCAGCACCTGACCCCACACCCCACCCAGGATCCCCAGCTTGGTTTCCCCCAGCCTCAGGTAATTTTACTTATATTACAGAAGAAAAAAATAAGATCCACCACACATTTTAGTGATCTAGAACAACAGTCCATTTCCATTGAGGTTCTCCTGTGTTGGCCAGCAGGTGGAGGAATCGGAAGAGGAGATCGAGAAGATGCTTGAAGACATCATGATGGGGTTGAACATACTGCCCCCCAGGGTCCTGCAGAGGAACTGCGACCAGCACCACCTCCACCGTGACGGCGGACCACCTGTCTGTTCCTGCTCGTGCCTCCCCGGCCACACAGCGCCACGGCACTGTGAGGAGCACGGCACTGTTGGCTCGGCTACGCGTTGCATGTGTTCCCATGGCTACATGACAGAAAGTGATGACGTGTTGGCGAAGGGAACAGGTACATGTCTTTTTTTAACTGTCGTGTGTTATATGATCTACCGTCTTTCTGCGTTTCTATAGTGAACGATAAGTTCACTACAGAAATGTTTTACCATCCTGACTAATCCAAGCCTTTCCCACCACTGCTTGCACTTATCGGCTTATCTTTCTCACGGTCGTCCATTTCCAATAGATACATATTAGCATGTGTCCCTTGCTGCCGCTTGGCTGTAACTCAGTTGCCACCAGCTTCATCCACAACTCCTTCTTTTCTTTTTCTTCTCAAGCCTTTCACTCCATCACCTCCTCCCATTTCGCCACCACGACATCTGCCACCTGCACTGTCACCCCCGACCTTCGAGTGGAGTCGCGACCTCTGAACCCTCACTGGTGCTCCACCTGTCGCTCCACCTGTCACTCCCCCACCGCCTGCCGTCCCCACCGTAGCCCCCTGTGCTGTAGTCACGGCCCTGCAGATGTGGCCAAATGTGACCGGGTTCCCTGTTATTCAGGTGCTCTCCGGTGTTCGTCTGGTCACTCCCGGAATCATGAGGAACTCCGGAACACTCAAAACCGTGAATTTCAGACCCGGAACTCCCAGAACCAGGCGGTTGCATGCGATGGTGGTAGCAGCGCCGTAGCTGTCCACTCTGGTCTTTCACTTGGGCCTCTTCAGCCGGATCAGGCCCTTGCACAGTGCCGGGCCTCTCTATCATACACAAGGGAAAGGGATCTAGATCCGGGGTCCTGGCGGGCTTCTGCAGCCCATTCCGAAGTTTTGTCAACCGCAAGGGAGCCTGATTGCCCATCGATCAGTGGTGAGACCTCTGCAAGTCCAGGGAAAGGAAGAACTCCCCCAAGTCGAGCCAATGGTGAGGCCATTCCAAGTTATAGGCATGCCGGAAAAAAACAGGTAATTCCACAAGAAAAAGAACCAATGATGTCCACCCACAGTGTCCCTTCCCCTGTTGAAACAGATGCTTATGAACCACAACACACAGGACTACATTTCCCAGGAAGATTTCTAGCGCAGCGTCAAGGAAGTGGAACCCAGCCTTCCCAACCCAGTCCTCCACATTGGGAGGAGCTTTTCCTGCCAAAACGTCTCTCACCCATCCATTCGCCAGAACCCCCACTACCACCTTCTCCAGTGAAACGATTCCCTAAGGTTCCTGCCACTCTGTTCCATAGAGTGCCTCAGCTTTCAAAGCTACCGAATTGGCTTTGCCCCACCATGGCAAAACTACAGTTTCCCTTGGGCTCCATGCTTCACTCGCCACATTGCCAAGGAAACCAGTGCCCATCTCAGAAAGAGCAGCTGACCGATGGACAGGGCAAGACGGCTAGCATTCGCTGCAACTCACAATATGCAGGTAAAGAGGAGAGCGAGAAGAGGATTAGGAAGATTGTCACGGACACCAGTGCGACGCGAATGCTGGAGAAACCCAGAGCCAAGACAAAGAAAAGAGACGTGGATGAAATGTGGAATTCCCTTGGGAACCTAGCGATGGCCCGTGTAAGGAGGAAACGGGCAGAGCAGAAACAACCGGAGAATAATGACATAACGGAGCCTCCTCTGAAAAAGAGGAGATACAGTGTCTCTATGCAGGATGAAGCTGTTGTAAAAGAAAGTCCTTCAGTGAGTGCTGCAAGTCTGAAGTGCAAGCACAGGACAAACCCCATGAATGGACGAGTTAAAATTGGCCCCTGCTCCGTCAGTCTGTCGAGCAACAATATCCTAGCCAGGGATGAATTAGGAAGGTTCCCCTTCAACACCTCCACATTGTCTTCATACAGCCTCGATGAGGAAGCCGAAGGACATCCAAAGGAAACAAAGAGGCTGAGGAAGAAAACAGACAACCCAGCAAAGGTGCTCCGAGCCAGGGATGGCGATGTGAAAAGTCTCCCTATCATTTGCACCAGAGCCAGGAGGCTCTCCTCAGTGAAACTCCACCAAGAAGACAAGAAGCTTGACATCTCTTCTGAAACCCCTTGTGTTACCTCCTCCGGGCTACAAACTCTGGACAAGGCAGATGGGCTGCATCTGATCCCAACACCACCACCATCCCTGAAACGAAAACGAGGCAGACCCCGGAAGATACGACCAAGCGAAGATCAGCTTTCCACCGCTACTGGTTTAGTTCCCCTCGTCGATATGGCAACGGGCAGCCATAACGGTGAAGATGTTGAGCACAGAAAGGAAGAAGGAGAGTTGAAGGGAAAAGGACACGAGAGAGGGAGAAAGCACTTTGCGGGGCTGTTCAAGAGTCTACCCACCCTTCCTGAACCTAAAACAGATTTTCACAATCTTAGCCAGCAGAGAGCTTACCCCAGTGTTTTTGAAGTGCAAGATCCTTCTAACTGTTCACAAATGTTACCCGGCACCAGTTTGGAATCCCAGCTGTCTGGACTGCCCCAGCACTCGAGTACAGAACAGTCTGGAGAGACTAAATCCGACAAAGACCAGGTGAGCACCCCTGCTGTAAAGCTGACCACCTCCAAGGGTCAGGCACCCACAGTGTCTCTTAAGAAGTTCAAAGAGCTACTGAAGCACAGGCACCAAAAGACAAGGAAGTCTGCAAAAAGGAAAGAAAACAAAGAGACAGAATGTGGAAATGAAATGGAAAAAAGAGGTGAAGGGAAGTTACCAGAACCAAAAAAATTTGACAGCAATGAAAATGTATCAAGCGAGGTGGAAGGACATAAAGGTTCTTCCCAGTCTGTAGAAAGGAATTCTCCCAATGGACCAGTCGTTGTTGTTGAAATCCACAACCAGGAAAACCAAGCCGGGGGCAACCAACCAGAGGAAAAAGACGAAGGACCTAAGATCAGCACCAAATATAACAGCCACAGTGAATCTAAAAGAAAAAATGTTGAGAACAGAATCAATTTTGAGAACGCAGAAAATGACAAGGTCAGAGAAAATATGTCCAGAAATGACGTTGAGCTGGCTCACTTGGCGACGTTATCGACGACAAAGACAATGGTCGCTCCTCAACAGATAGATGAGGATGAAGGCAACAAAGAAGTTACAGGTGGGTTTACCAAAGACAGCAAAGAGGAGCAAACCGATTTGCCTAGAGAGATGAACGAGATGGAAGAGGACCAAATCAAATCCGACGGAAAACCTAAAATTGGGACCGTCCAAGAGGTGGAAGATGGGTATTTGGAGATGGATGTTTTTAAGGAGACTGACGCTGTTCAGGTCCACCCGACGTTTGGCTACACAGAGACGGAGGAAATTCGTGGAGATGCCCAGGTAGAGGAAGCGGATGTAGAGAAGGAAGAGTTTAGCGTGAAGGCCAACGATTCTACAGTGTATCCTGATGCTGGTAAATTAATAATGAATCTGAATGTGAACCTTCATTATGTTTAACACTTGTGTGAGACGCGACAGTTACTTGCGGTGGCCTTTCATATTTAAATCTAGTTTGAGCTTTGATGGTATACATTATCTTTTTCAAATATTGACCTTAGGCTTGTCCTCTTTTCTTTCTCACTTGGGAAGAAGGTCCTGGTGTCAGAGAAGTGGATCGGGGGCGTTCTACCGTTGCATTCATCGGACTCTCCCCCGATGATAATGTCCGCGTCCCTCAGGATGTCAAAATTGCCGCCGTTGCCCCAAATGCGGCTGACTTGATCCTCCCAACCCTTTTGGACTTTGGATCATCCCGAAGAATCACCACCAGGTCCACAATTAGCTGGGAGTCGGAGGAGGAAGAGGAGGCGGTGGAGGTCGATGTTCTGGAGTGCTCACCGGCCATCCAGCCAAGACTGTGGGAGGCGGGGCTTGAGCAAGGCTCCACAGAACTGACAGAAGAAGATGAGGACTTTGAGGAAGATGAGATTGACGTGACAGGCGAGGAAACTGGTTGACTGCTGGTATACTCTTAGGAATTTGTTAATCTAGAATCTGTTCATAAAATCTTAAATTACGAAGTTGCTGTTAAGAAATGTCTGTAGATTATACAGCATACAGGCTAGCTTTGTATGTTTCTTCTTTGGCAGCTTTTCTTATATGTTACTTAAAATCTGTTGGAACGCCAACAGATTTTAAAGGATGTTCTACATTTCAAAGACTGTGTTCTTGAGAAGGCTACCATCCCTAAGAAACTTCCCTCTTTAACACTTTTAAATGTCAGTGCAGCCCCAAACTACCACACTGATTAGCTCACAAAATTTGTAAAACACCTTGGGTGGGATTTTTGTTGTTGGACTGTCCCTCCACAAAGTTTAAAATGATCTAGACTAGATTCTTCAAGGAAGTTACTCTTTTGTTACATTTCGGGCCTATCGACAGTGTCTGACTATAAGTGAGAGATCTATGATCAATTTAACCTTACATTATAATGAAAAAGGGGACCGGATCCTATATTATCAATCCTCTGAGACTGAGAATATAAACCCAGATGTTGAATGGTTCTTTGTTTCTACCTAATTTGGTCAGTCAGTGTCCAGTCAGAAGCACTTAAATGTTTTTATTATCTACTTAATATCATGTTTTGACAAGTTCTTTATTTGTACATTTTTTGTAAATGACAACCTTCAAGGGTGTCATGTAAATAGAATAATTTTGTTTTATTAAAATGTTTTTCTCGAGCAGCTCTTCAAAATTATTTTTCTCTCTAGTAAATGGTGTTGTATTTGATTAACTTAGCTGCGGAACCAAACTTGCTTACTAAGCTCATTGTAGTAAGCTCAGTGTGAGCTCTTAACTGCCACTATCTAGCCTTCAGTCCAACATCAAGCCATCCGTGGTCAAACAAAAAAGGATTTTGATCATCTGTTGCGTGGCCATAAGCGGTCTTCCTTTAATACATTGCTCAGTAAGGTAAGTAACTAAGATTTCCCGTATTAACAGCTTTAAACATTAAAGCGTTATTAGATTTATTTAAATAAAATAAAGGGTAGTGGAAAATGCATTTAAACATGAGAAACGGTTCCCCACAGCTGTTTGAATCGGTTTGTATGCGCAACTTTATTGACAACGGAAGTGGTACCGGGGGAGGGAAAGAGTAACACGTGCATTCCTCCTAGTCTGAAGGTTAAGTAAGCCGGTGGACGTTGTGTTTGTTAGCCACTCACAGTAATAGTAACGGTCAGATTTTGGAGAGAGTCTAGGCCGACGTGAGTTCGCCGCAGTCATGGACCCAGAGAAGGCACAGCAATTGGCGGCGGAGCTAGAAGTGGAAATGATGGCTGACATGTACAATCGGTAGGACTGGATAGCTAGCAGTGTAAGGTTAGCTTGCGAGTAAACCTTATTTCTCATTGGAAATGCAGGGATGTGCTACTCCCCGTGTAAAAGGGCTAGTTGCATTTTTCATTTCGCTTGTCTCATGACGTGCATTTTAATTCAAGGATTTTTTCCATGTTAGGTACTGTAGTGTAGATTCTCCCAGGCCATGCCGGCTGTAACTTGGTTTTAGCTGCCTAGCCTGAACTTCAGACCAATTCAATCGATTCAGGACGCGGTTTTAATCCACACAGCTACATGTATTGCGATAGGCTACATGGAATTTGAAGCGTGAAAAGTCAAACTAAAATGTTAAACTATCCCTTAACCAGACCGCTAACCTATTTTTAACAAATTCTGAAATAAAATGTCAGTTTGCAAGTCAGCGGTGTCCATATTGCTTTTTCTACATTCAGTGGCGCCTCTGTAGAAGCAACCACAATGCCAATGTAATCAGCAAACGAAAGAAGAATTGATGGCATTCAAATTCTGCTGATTTAGTTAGGTATTTTGCCAACTAGAAGAACACTGGGAGATTTTGTGACGGTGTGTTGTACTCTGTACAGTAGGACATATGTCAAATGCAAAGTCAGTGTCTAAGTATTGACAGGTTATATCTGGGTGAATCTCAGAAGCATTTCTCCATTACTCGCATCTGTTCGTGCTTGTAGTGAAGCAAGGAGAATTAGGCCTTCACTCTCTCCCTCAGTGTTATTCAGGTGTTTTGAAAATGTGCTGTGTAGCTTGAACACCTGGGTGACGCTTCAAGGAAAACACTTTAGTCACTACCCAATTATCATAACCCATGACTAAGTCTCAACGCTCCTCCCTCTTCCTCCTTGCAGGATGACCAACGCGTGTCACAGGAAGTGCGTGCCCCCCCACTACAAGGAGGCGGAGCTGTCAAAGGGCGAGGCCGTGTGTTTGGATCGCTGCGTGGCCAAGTACCTGGACCTCCACGAGAGGCTTGGCCGCAAGCTCACTGAACTGTCGGTACAGGACGAGGAGATGATGAGGAAGAACGCCCTCGGCCAATAACACGGAGGCATGAAGGGGGGGGGTTGACGGAGGCAATGGCGGGATGGGGGTCGCTTACAACTTTAAAAAGCGTGGTCGCATTCCAAGCGGACTCTTATCGATGTGTTGCGCTTCGTCAGCTAGGAGTTGCACGTCACATCAACGACTGAGCCGTCTAGAGTCAGATTGCTGTGTGGCGATATGAGACCCTGCACGACTGCAGTGTGGTCAGCCTGGAACGCCACCTAGTGTGTGCGCGTGTGTGTGTGCGTGTGCGCGTGTGACGATGGTGTCATGGAAACAGTTGGTGAGCAGTCTCCCAATAACGAGTACTGGTGGTTTGTGAAATCTCCCAATGTTTTACCGAATGTGTGAAAGTGTCCACTCTTCTTCCATACTTACTTACCCGAGGCAGTGGTTCCTAACCCTTTCCTAGGAGCCCCCCCCCAGATGAGCTGACACGTTGGATCGGCCGTGCTAGCCACTGGCGATTCTCCCTGGGTAGTGGTTTCCGAGCCACTATGGGAGCTTTACCCACTAGACCTTCATTTAGAGATGCCTGTCACCTAGCAACATGTGTTGGTGTAGTCAATGTGAGAACAATCCCTGTGTGTGTGTGTTGATCAGACTGCGGTTGTTCATTGGTGTTTCATTTACTTGTTAATAGCTTGTACTAATGTTGTACAAAGTTGTCTTTTGTGGCATTTTTCTGTTAATTGTGTTTTAAATAAATTGTCATATCTATGGTGTTTTTAGTAATGCCTAACACACAAATGGTCATGTACCTTTTTTTACTGTTTTTTTTTCATGTAAGTATGCTAAGGAAAAAGTATTGTTTACAGCAATAACCTGGGAGTAACTACAGTCAACGGTCTTTCTCAGGACAGTTTTTTTCCACCTGTTGACTTAGGTATTAGAACCAACAAACTTTAATTTTATGGCCTGGCACACTTGACCACTAGGCTACCCTGTACTTGTTCTGCCCTTGTGTGATGCTGTACTTGTTGAAGTGCGTTATACAATGACGAAGATGCCCTTTGGGACCATATTCAACACTAAACATGGTGAAAAGTAATGTTCAGTTTTAATATCTCATTATTGAAACTTGGTGGACCAAAAAATTCCAAATTCCCTGTGAGTTTCTTGAAAACCCCCATTGCAAATCGAAGGAGAAATGGAGGACAAGTGAAAAGCAAACTTAGCTTCTACTGCCTGGCCAGCTGCCTCTTTCTAAAAATATCTGTGGCCTCAGAAACACATTTGCCTCAGGAACAGCCTGCATTTTAGAGGCATGACAATTATTATTTTTTTTCTCAGAGGACTCAAACTTGGCTCTAAGATGTTGCTGCAGATTTGCTGCCAACAGACATCTTCTAACCACATCTTCTAACCACATCATCCAGTCCCAATCCAGTGTGTGATCACATGTACACAGAAGCCAATTATTTTTAGCTAATGCCCATTCATGATAAGGGCCGAGGTGGTTGTGTGTTCCAAGATGCACTTCTCCATTAGACAGTTGTAAGTTATTTCCCTGCTTGTAGCTGTCTGTGTACTCGCATGAATCTTGGGAAATGTGGGCCTTTTTTAATATAGTCACAGGGAGCTTAAACCTGGGACATCAGTCATGATGTGATCACAACTCCGATATATCAGAAGAGTTTGATTCATGAATGAAGCTGCAACCATTTTGAAAGTTCCAACCCCTTCACTACAGTAAGCTGGTGAAAGCCCTTAATGGGCAACCCCCCCCCCGCACACACACACAGTTTTGTTTCCCCATAAACTCTGCAAATGGTATATGAATTAGATATGCCCCCTCATTTATATAAAAAAATGCCCCCTCAGTCATTTCATCCTGGAGCTGGACCTGGCTACAACAAGGGCTGCATGGATTGGCCTAATGATCTTCGATCGCTTTTGAATGAATGTTTACAGTGCAAAGTGCACACTGTGATGAAAGAAAAAAAAATAATACGCCACAGTACCAGTTCTGTGCAAAATAGGTGCTGAAACAAACTAAGCCAAATCTGAGAGATATGGGATCTTGTTCCGATCGGATCCGTCTCAAATGGCACTGGTGACTAGTATGCTCCGGTATGCCACCGCACTAAAGATAGTAGTTCATGTGCTTTCACTGCTAGAACTGCCTTTTGGACAGTCTGTCCACCTTTATGGGTGAGCGTCATTAACTCTGCAGCTGTGGGAGTTGCCAAAAAAAGATGTTCTGTATCTTTAAGACAAACAATTATTCCAGAACAAGGAAGCAGCGCAGTTTCGTTTCCTCTGTGAACATTTAAATTTGGATCTGCGACTTTTCACTAAAAAAGAGAAGTGCTACTGGGTTTGACAGACTGTCGAAAATAGATATTAGAATGCGACTTGGTGAGGAGCGCGCTAAGTAAACTTTATGCATATAACATAAAAGGCTTGCAGTGCGTCGGTTGCC
Source organism: Esox masquinongy (assembly GCA_016801175.1). Classification (NCBI taxonomy): domain Eukaryota; kingdom Metazoa; phylum Chordata; class Actinopteri; order Esociformes; family Esocidae; genus Esox; species Esox masquinongy. The sequence goes on along the minus strand of JACXGI010012861.1, from coordinate 1,563 downwards.
AGCCTAGCAATTGTAAGTGTTATCCATTGTTATGATTTTATAGATGGAAAAATGTGTCTGCATTGAATAACTTTTTTAGAATATTTTAATACACATTTAATACTTTTTAAATTGTATTTAAAACTAGAAAAACATTTTTTGTTAATTGTTAACAAGGTGTCAGATCTACCTGAAAATATAGAAGATTTGAATGTTTTTCATAATGTAAGTCTTTGGTGCATCATAAGTCTTTAATCTTATTGGATGTTAGGTTAATTCTTTGATATATGAATAAATTATTGATGAGGAAGCAGCAAGCCATGTGCTCAACTCATCAGTTTTCCCCTATAGTTTAGAAAACATTTTTAAACGTGTATTGTACTCTAATGGTTTTTATGTTTTGTCTTTTAACGACGATAAACACTATCTTCATGTGCTTGTTGTTCTTTATATCATCCGCAAGATGGCAGAAGCCGATGTGGTAACGGAAGAGAACGTGTATCGGGAGGATGTGATTGAGCATCGCGATGCGGCCCCAAACGGCGACATTAATAACGACGACCTGTTACCTGTGGGCCCAGAAGGGAATATACAAGGACAGGTGGGAGACATCCAATTGGATATCCTAAGATTTAGAGAAAATAATCCAGAGTTTTGTTTTGATATTAAATGTATTAGTTACCCACTTTTGTATGTGGAGTGTGACTGTGGAAGGTGACGTGGAAGAAAGTGTCTAGAGATAAAGTAACTTTTTAAATATCTTAACAGATATTTAAATATCTTAACAGGTATATCAACAGATGAACTCAGTCAGTAATAACCCAGATTTTTTATCTTTTCACCTGTCCTCCCTCATCCTATCAACCTCCATCTCTCTCTTCTCCCCCCGCCTTCTATTCCTCCCCCAGATGGAGGAGTTTCTTGGCCCTCAGCCAGAGTATGATGAGGAGGAGGAGGAGAAGAAGTACTACAGGAGAAAGAGGCTGGGCGTGATAAAGAATGTCCTGGGGGCCAGTGTTGGGGGAATGATCATATACAGCGTTTACTTGGGTACCTGTCTGTCTGCCTGTCTCAGTCTGTCTGTTTGCCTGTCTCTGTTTCTCTGTCTGTCTTTCTGTCTGTTTTTGTTCGCCTGTCTGTCTCTGTTTATCTGTATGTTTCTGTTTGTCTGTCTGTCTGTCTGTCTCTCTGCATGTCCCTGTTTCTCTTTTTGTCTGCCTGCCTGTCTGTCATACATCCATATTTGCCTGTATTCCGTTTTGTTCATTTAAATTGTGTGTGTGTGTGTGTGTGTGTGTGTGTGTGTGTGTGTGTGTGTGTGTGTGTGTGCGCGCAGGCCTGTTGCAGATGCAGCTGATTTTGCACTATGACGAGACCTACAGAGAGGTGAAGTATGGTAGCCTGGGCCTTGAGGACATCGACAGGAAGATGCTGATGGGGATCAATGTAACGCCTATCATAGGCCTGCTGTACACCCCGGTACTGATCAGGTATATGCCTGCTGTACACCCCGGTACTGATCAGGTATATGCCTGCTGTACACCCCGGTACTGATCAGGTATATGCCTGCTGTACACCCCGGTA
>JACXGI010012860.1:0-21526 GCA_016801175.1 Esox masquinongy | reverse complement strand
GACAACAATCTCCCGTATTCTTCATATGAATGGGCTATGGGGTAGGGTGGCAAGACGGAAGCCTTTTCTTACAAAGAAAAACATCCAAGCCCGGCTGAAGTTTGCAAAAACAAACATCAAGTCCCCCAAAAGCATGTGGGAAAATGTGTTATGGTCTGATGAAACCAAGGTTGAACTTTTTGGCCATAATTCCAAAAGGAATGTTTGGCCCAAAAACAACACTGCACATCACCCAAAGAACACCATACCCACAGTGAAGCATGGTGGTGGCAGCATCATGCTTTGGGGCTGTTTTTCTTCAGCTTGAACCAGGGCCTTAGTCAGGGTGGAGGGAATTATGAACAGTTCCAAATACCAGGCAATTTTGGCACAAAAACTTCAGGCGTCCATTAGAAAGCTGAAGATGAAGAGGAAGTTCACCTTTCAGCACGACAACGACCCAAAGCACACATCCAAATCCACAAAAACATGGCTTCACCAGAAGAAGATTAATGTTTTGGAATGGCCCAGCCAGAGCCCAGACCTGAATCCAATTGAACATCTGTGGGGTGATCTGAAGAGGGCTGTGCACAGGAGATGTCCTCGCAATCTGACAGATTTGGAGCACTTTTGCAAAGAAGAGTGGGCAAATATTGCCGCGTCAAGATGTGCCATGCTAATAGACTCCTACCCAAAAAGACTGAGTGCTGTAATAAAATCAAAAGGTGCTTCAACAAAGTATTAGTTTAAGGGTGTGCACACTTATGCAACCAGGTTATTGTGAGTTTTCTATTTTTCATTTTTCCCCCTCAAAGATTTCAGTTTGTTTTCCAATTGAATTGTTCACGTTATAGGTCACATTAAAGGTGGAAAAATTTCTGACATGATTTATCTTTGTCTCATTCTTTTACATCACAAGGACCTGGCATTTTAACCGGGGTGTGTAGACTTTTTATATCCACTGTATATATATATTTATTTTAAAAAAAGTTGAAAAGGAAAGTTTTGAGTGAGGAACAGAAGCGTTCAATTTGCAGTGGTCTCTTAATTTTAACCCTTCTGTTCCTCACCCAAAACCTTCCTTTTAGACTTCCTTAGAAAAGAAAAAAAAATTTGCAGGTGGTCTCTTAATTTTTTCCGGAGCTGTGTGTGTGTGTGTGTGTGTGTGTGTGTGTGTGTGTGTGTGTGTGTGTGCGTATATATATATAATGTCAAAGATTCTAAATGTACTGCGATAAAATATTTAGGCTATATCGCCAAGCCTGACTGCCATGTGAAAGGTCTTTCGGATGCTATTTTGAACGGGTGTCCTGACTCTATGGGGTCATTACAGAACCCACAGCACTGACCGTAAGAGTAGGGGTGTTAGCCTTGGTGTCTCGGACAAATTTCCTATCTGTCCCTCATACACTCATGGCCACCTAATCATCCCTCCACAAAAATATAATTGCAAAGTACCATACATACTAAATATATTCAATCAACAGCGTACGCAGGCCGCTCCGGGAAGGAGCGCCGGCTAAATGACACAAAATTAAAATGTAAAAGTAATCATAATGGACCGCACCGTTAGCCACTTACAAGCCGTTAGCCCAGACATGCTGAGGATCGAGCTAGCGGCCTTTCTGATGGGTATCCTTCAGGGATGTGTCAAGTGGTGTTAGAATAACCAGGGTATCGGCTGCCTGGGGGAGTGCAGGCGGGATGGCATTCATAGGGCAGGCACCTCACATAACCCTAGACCTGACCCTCACAGCACAACAATCACAAACACACACAGACAAAATGGCCTTAAAAACCCTACCTTAAATAACCCTAGACCTGACCCACACAGCACAACAATCAAACACACACAGACAAAATGGCCTTAAAAACCCTACCTTAAATAACACTAGACCTGACCCTCACAGCACAACATTCAAACACAAATAGACAAAACTACCATAAAAAAACCCTAAATCTGACCCTTGCAAACACAAATAGACAAAACTACCTTAAATAAACCTAGATCTGACCCTAACAATCACACAGGCAAAACTACCTTAAAACACTGTCTTATATAATGCTAGATCTAACGCTCTCAGAAAAACAAACTCAAATGAGTCTAAACGATAGTCCAACGGAAAGACAGAAAAATGAAAAGGAACGGGATACGAAGCACCCCTCATTCCATCCCACCAGACAATGCGGTGGAGTACCGACGGTTCCACTGTGAAGCCTTGCACCGAGGTAGAGAACCCTGAAGGCCATCAGAACAGCAGCCGTGTCCCAGGGAGAGCCAAGCCCCCTATGTAGTGAACCGTGAGGCCCTAGAGGGGGCCACGCAGCGTCACCCTGCTTCTATTCCCAATCAGTTAGCTCCAGACTAGCGCCCAATGGGTTTAACTAAAGAACAGAGAGGAGATAGCACAGCCGACAGCAATTAACCTGAAATTGAGCAGACCGAACAGCGCAACGCAAAGGCTAAAACAAACTAGCAAGAAAACTTGAATATCTGAAGAAAAAGAAAGGAGAATGAGGACAGAGAAAGTTCTCATTGTGACTGGGGCCCCAGTTCTATTGATATACACTGTTAGACGGGGACAAGAATGAGGGGTGGTCGTATAAGTAGAGCAGTGTTCTTCATTAGGAGGCCCCTGGGCCACAGATGGCCCCTGATAGCTGTCTGTGGGGCCCCTGATGTGTCCACCATTGCATTAACGGTTGTATTATTATCTGAGGCGGCCCTCACGCTGATGTCATATCAACCAAAGTGGCCCCTTTGGGAAATTTATGAAGAACTCTGAAATCGAGGGAGAGTTTGAGGCAAGAGGGAGTGGTCATCCGAAACCGAGAGAAAGGATGAAGGTGTGTGTGGGGGGGGGGCTACAGAAGAGACAGGATGAGATGGAGGTGCAACCGAACAAAAATGTGAGGAGAGGACAAAGAAAAGCAGGAAGAGGGAGGAGAGGAAAAAAGGGGGATGGAAAAAGAGAAAGAGGAAAAAGAAACAGAAAAGGAAAAGAGGAAGAGAAATTGGAGGAAGAGGAAAGTCAATGGTGGAGATTGGTGGTGTCAGAGGTGCACAGCCTGGAGACCTTCTAAAGGGTGTCTGAGGAGAGTCTGAGCTACATAGTCAATAGTCTCCGATGAAGTGTTTTGAAACCATGTCAAAGTGTAGCTAATTCTCCCACTCACTGACGCACCAACACACCTGGCGGCTGAATGTCAGCTATGGGCCCTGGGCCCTGATATCAAATGAACTGGAACGACTGTGACTGGAGGAGGGACCAAGGCACTGAGGACGACAATCCAAAACGTTACGCTAAGTAACTTAGCCACTCTATTTTTTCTCTCAAATAAGCTTCTGTGTGGAGTCCCCATTTGTACTACAAAGTTTCCAGCTCTAACTGGTTGCTCATATGTTAATTGAAGTCCCCCATCCTGGTGTCTCTGGTTTAGACTGAAATTAAAAAATAAAAAGGTCCAGAGTTGAATGAAGGTTCTAACAGGCCAAGCCAATATTTCAGCACAATTTACTCTTCCTCTCAATCCTAGGAGAGTAAATTGTGCTGAAATAGCAGCTTCGTCCGCTATTAGAGACAGACAGACAGAAAGCAATTACGTTGCTGGTCCCAGTCATGTTGCAGTCTGAGGGCCCGTTCACACCTTCCCTGGTTAATTAACTAAAGGTACAACACATAAGAATTTCATTCAATTAGCCATAAACGGCCATAATAAACCTGCTAGGATCCACAATTCGTCATGCCTCAGAACAGCTCTTAGCCATGCGGCGCAATACCATCCAAGTGCTTCACAGGCACTTTTCTTCTAAATAGCAATGGACAGCAGACATCCATGTTGTGAATCGTGATTACACTGTTGACCCACCAATTCTTGGCTTGTGAATCCTTCGTAACCAGTGCGTCGATACACACGCATTAGTACACAGCAAAATGTCAGATATCGGGAATCTCTCTCCTTGCATGGCCCATCCCCGTCTCCTTTGAAAAACCCAGTGAACCAGAAGGCCAGAGGTTTCTCCCCAATGACCCTCTTGTCCACCTGGTCCTCAGACGATGAGTGTTAGAATCCTTCTGCTTGTAGTGTGCCAGCAGCAATATTGTGCCAAAAAGACTTTAGCATGGTTTTAAGTTGGAAAATAAATACCTTTAATAAATCTACCACACACTGCACAACCCCCAGTGCCCCAAACGGTACCCTATTCGCTTGGAAGCGCACTAGAATATGTTTGAATTTTAGACAGCCATAGGATTAAAAGGGAGTATGTCTGAATCCATACAGATTAGCCACTGCCAAGGCAAGGCTCGTCCTGATAATGAGCCAAGCCATTGTGCAACATCAGGAAAGGAATTCTAACGATTGCCTGTGATAATTAGATTTAAAAGGGTTTCAATGCTTCTTTCATTGGTCAACTCTGCAAGTTTTGACCAACAGTTTTAATTGTTCCATTAAAGAAGCCGCAAGAAGCTTCAAATGAAGTAACCATAGTAACATTTCAATTAACAAGGGTGAGATTTCTACACAAAAGGGGCAGTGTCATCTTCAGAGTTTGGCAGAATGACAAACACAGAGCGTGACATTTAGAGCGAGAAAATTAACCTTCAGCTAAGGTGGGATGAGACACAGAGCCACAGATTTGTCTGAGGTGGGTCACATCGTTTGGCTAAGAGGTGGAGTAACACAAGTCTGAGGTGGAGTCACATCATTGAGCTGAGAGGTGGAGTCACAGACGTCTGAGGTGCAGTCACATCATTGAGCTGAGAGGTGGAGTCACAGACGTCTGAGGTGGAGTCACATCATTGAGCTGAGAGGTGGAGTCACAGACGTCTGAGGTGGAGTCACATCATTGAGCTGAGAGGTGGAGTCACAGACGTCTGAGGTGGAGTCACATCATTGAGCTGAGAGGTGGAGTCACATCATTTAGCTGAGAGGAGTCGTCAAAGACTCATCTAAGGCAGAATTCTAAGCTTCAGCTCAGAGAGGTCAAATACGTGATGAGAGAGAAATTCTGGCATTTGGTCTTTTGTGAGGGGGTGTGGGGGGGGGGTGCACGTGCGCGCTCATCATGTGGAATAGGTGCTACTTCGTTGAGCCACAGAGAGAAGGTCATGAGTTTATAATACAACACCAGCTCACTTTCTGTGGTGCCTGTGAGCTGAACGCCCACGTAAGAACAGCAGGCCAGCTAGGGAACTGTCTTCAGAGACAAGACAGACACGCATCAGACAAGGCCAGGATTAATGTGTTCCTTTGCAAGAGGAGAATAACTGCCTACATTAATGTATGTGTGGGCTTTCCTTAGACAGACAGATGAAGGATGACTAAGAGGTGAATTACTGCATTGTGAACACACACCGAAGCGTAAACATTTCCTCAATCTCGCTAAAAGAGAGAAGAGCAAGAGAGGGAAAGAGAGAGACAGAGAGAGACACGGAAAGGAGAGACCTTGGGAGTAGGCTAGGCAAGTCATTTCCCACAGACACCAGGGCTCATGGGTGGAGCACCAAAAGCCTGGCAAGTGAGACTACAGAAAGTGATCATCAACAGGGTAGAATGTGGAGCGTGGTTAAGACAGACAGACTGACCGACAGACAGACAGACAGACCGATGGCATCCCCCAGTACTAATAAATCAGTTCAGCCATGATGATTTGGGGATTCTTTCTGTTTAGGTTCTCTGTTAGGTGTAGTAAAAAGCATTCTCTGCCCTTCCTGAGAATCACACAAAACCTGAAACAAAATGACACAAGAACGCTCAATATTAGGCAGAGATAAATATTTTAGTCTAGGGGTTTTCAGTTCTGCAAATGTACCCAAAGGAAGGTGGCTATTTTAAATCGATTACACATCGTGGACACAAACGGCTTGTTCATCATTCAACAGCAAGCGTGTAATTGGCTGGATCCCAAACTAATATCCTGGTGAAACAGAGTATATAGGTTTTGATTCTAGGCTAGTGTAAATGTGGCAAACCTCACTTGGAATGAATAAGTCACAACTGGGCAGCAACAATGTTGTTTGACGTAGATCATACGGGTTGTTTCCCGCTAAGGAAATGCAAAAATTATATATCATTCAGAGTAAGACATGCTGTCCACTACAAACTTATTAGGCCATTACAGAACAAGACCAAAAAATGTATACAGAAATGACAAAAATTGGTATTTTGTATTATTGTAATAACATTGATTGGGAAAATACATTGTGTTTAAAGGCTCAATGCAGTGAAAAGGTGATTTCCCCGTTTTCTTCCTGCTTTCTCTTGTTATCATAGAAACATAAACATTTGGAGGTTATGCTTGTGTACTCAATGATAAAATCAATTTTCTGTGCCAAGATATCAGTGGCAGAGACGATCATATCTGGTACACTGCGTGCGCAATTATTAGGCAAACCGTATTTCTCAAGATTTATTTTATTGTTGAACAATCACAATGCTTTATGTCAATCCAAAATATCATTGAACCTCAAACCTGAATGTTAAACAAAGGAAAAGTGAGTTTTGATCGTTGTCAGGGGAATACATAAGAGTGCAGAATTATTAGGCAACAATTGGTGTGCAGAATTATTAGGCAACTAATTACAAAACTAATTTCTCCCAACTCATGTGTTTATTCTCAATTTTTAAAGTAGGTGTAACAAATAAGTAACACAAAATGACAATTAAAATTTTAGTCCTTTCTAAAATATTCAGCCTATTAGGCACTTCATCCAATATCAAATTTGTGTTTGTTATACAGTGCACATGCCACCAGAGACAGGTGGTTTACTTTGTCATAAACACAATAATATCACAAATATCTTTTTCTTAGCTCTTGTAAAGAAAGTGGTTTCTGAGGACATGACTCACAGGCAGGAGGGATTGTATGCACCACGCACAATTCAAGTACAATTCAGTTAAAGGAAATCAACAAACCCTTACAACAATATTACAAGTGGCCTATACAAATTTAACCCGTCATGGTAACATTTACTGCAAGTGTAACTTTACTTTTCAAGTCTGTGGTTCATTTTAGGTTTCGTGATTACTGACAGCAGTTTAACCTCTTCCTATCTCGCAACTGTTTTGCTCTCTCTGCATCAAACATTTTGCGACACTACACACAAAAAATAATTGCAACATTGAATTGTAATAAATATAGAATCATACACATTATGAGAATGGCAACACACCACATCATATTAGCACCAAAGTATGGTAACATTCATAATCATATTATGAGGTCCTTTGCGATTCCCAGCCCTGCTTGTGAGGATAAACAAAAAAACAGAGAGAGCGAGACAACCAGAGAGAGCGAGACAACCAGAGAGAGCGAGACAACCAGAGAGGGAGGACCCATGAGATATGAATATTAACATTAAAATGTTATGACAAATGTTTGCTGAAAAAATACCTGGGGGAGAGGATCCCGAGCTCTTTGCGAAAGTGAGGGCATCTGATTGAAATTGTCCTCTCAGGGCTGATGGCTTTCAGTCAGTGTTTGGCCCCAGCTGAACTCCTAGTTGAACTCAGTTACCAGGGTAACACCTAACTGTCCAATACTCAGACTAAGGGAGCAAGATTTCCATTAATTAATAGATTTCTGAATTAACTGTATGTGTCGATATTTGAAGAATATAACTTGTAAAAAACAGTGGGTATGATTACAGCCCACCGCTCTTTCAGCAAAAACTCTTCTCACTCTCTATATCCAAAATAAAGCATAAAATGCCAAGTAACATATTCCACTTAGTTCAATCAATCAGTTTGCTGTTTAATAGCTTGTTTCACTCCAGAAAGTTAATAAACATGGTTCAAAGTGTAATTGTGATTATTTATTTTACATTTACAGGTAAACACAACAGGTGCTGGGTTAACCGCTAATCGACCCTAAGCGCTAATGAGACAGTTAGGCAGAGGGCTACCATACACTACTACTACTATCCCTGGACACATCTTCCTATCCCAGAATGCATTTGGACTTCATTTGAGGGAGGGAGACAGCACCACTCCTGACAGACCTTACTGTAATACAAATACAAGAGTAGTTTGTCACGGTCACTTAACTTTCTCCCCTCTTCAACTAACAGACCGAAACTTTGGAGAGCGGAAAGAGCACGCGAGAAAGAGACAGAGAGAGTGCGAGTCTGAGACAGCATGAGAGACAATGAATTTCAAAACAAACCAAACACTGATAAACACGGCAACAAAGAACATTGGAAGCATAAATATTTTTGGTTATGTCATAATTTTCATTTACTTCACACTTCAACTATTTAACTAGAACGTTGTTACAACACTAAATAGTTAATAACATTTAAAATGCCTTATACTTCAAAACTTGTGTATGAAATGTTTACTTACAATCTGATAGTCGTATTTCAATTAATTTTTTATACGTTGTTGTTATCTTATTTTCAACTTGCTTTGGGATGTGTAAATAAATTTCTCCCATGCTATTAAAGCTTGTTACAACGTAAACTGAATTGAGAGAGAGACAGAAGTGACTCATGAAATGTAAACATGCCTTTCTTAGTCAGATAGGATAAAATTGGCAGCTAAATGACATTAATGGATCATTCCCCTTACACTAGATTACAAGACTTTTGACCAGGGGAATAGAGTGGGATGGACCACTTTAGCACTGATTAAACAAAGCATCTGGCATTTGTCTTCTGGGCCATTCGCACAGCAGGCCCCTTAAGAAAAGTATTGTTAAAACAACAATGAACGCAAGACTCCATCCTTTTTAGACACAATTTAATGTTCAAAGAGAATGGCAAAGTCATGGTTCCACTCCACGGAGAAACGCGGAGCAGCGGTGGGACAGCCTCTGAATACAGATTAAGTCATTATCTTGAACTAACATCAAAACTAGGATTGACGAATTTGTCCCATGTACAAACAAAGCACTTTAAACATGTAACAAAAAGCAGTCTCATCATTTGCCTGACCTTTAGAGATAATGTACAAATCTGATGATGCAGGGCCAATGAGAAGGCAAAAATTGGACAAGCGCAAAAACTAGCCTGACTGGATCAGAGATAAGTGACTAAATCATCAATGTAACATGCTAACTCAATGTAGAGAACTGAGGTCAGAGACAGAAGTAGACAAGCAGCTAGCCAATTCTGCATATAGATTTGAGGGTTGATGAAAAAAGCTAGACTCTTACAACCTGCGATGAGAAAAAGGAAGGACTGCTGCATGAGAGAATGAAAGCGCGTGTGCGTGTGTGTGTGTGTACGCGTTGCTCACTCCGAGTGACACTGAACAAAAAGAACAGAAAGACGACAAACCACACAAACCACAGTTCTGTTACAAAATATTCAGAGCAACCCAACATTCTGTTCCACAACACTCTGAACAAACCAATGTTCTGTTCCACGAATCTCTGAACAAACCAATGTTCTGTTATAAGCTATTCTGAACAAACAACCATGCTGTTACAAGATAGCTCTACACTTCAAGTCTGTTTCGTTAAATGTTAAAAGGGTAAAAGGTCAGAATGAAGCAAGCTACGTGTATGATATGTGGTAGTTTATCTACCTTAGCTAAACACACTGACTTGAGGTCCCATTCGATAGTAGTGTCTGCTAGATGACCAAAACATAAATGAGAGGTTTAAACGCCAAGGTGATGACACTTCCTGTTAATAAAACAAAACATGGCATAGCAGTATGTAGATCTTAGACAGGACGCCTGCTTCTGTAAATACACATGCATCTCTGCTCTGTGACAATACATTCTCACCATCATAGTATTATTCTACCACACAACTAGCAACTCTCACTCCCTCTCTTCTCCCCACCTCATGTCTTTTTGGCTTCTCCCCCCTCTCTCCTCGGCTTCTCCCCCCTCTCTCCTCGGTTTTGCCCCCTCTCTCCTCGGCTTCTCCTCACCTCCTCAGCTTCTCCCACACTCTCCTGCCTAATAAAAGTATTGGGTTTAAATTGTCAGTTCAGCTGTTTTTATTATTTTTTTTCTGGGATGAAGTTTCTCAGCTCAGTGGAGTCTTTCCTATGAGAGCAGGTGTCTCATTAGCAGGCTCTATCATGATGTAGTTAGAACTGCCAGTCTTTAGTGCACAATGCCATGGTTTAACTGGAGTCGGCAGAAAACTGCAGAAACTAACACTTCTGCATCCCAAAACGGCATCCCAGTTCATACAGTGCGCTAATCCCGGCCTCGCACCCCGGTTAAAAGCCGCACACAATAAAGACAACCGGGTGTCATTTACGACGTGGGAGTCTAAAAGTGACAAACCACCATGTCAATATTCTCACAAAAAAAGTTGTGATTGTGCGACTTCACAGACAGCACACATTCCCCATTATAGAAGCTATGAATTGGCCCACACAGCACCGCTGTCATCAGGAATGAAAGGCTGATAAAACAACAACTCATTTAACTACAGACGAAGGGTGGCTTTTCCGTCTGTTCTTTTCGCTTTCTGGTGGTATCCTAAATGGTGTCCTATATTCCGTACATATTGCACTACTTTTGACCACAACCCTATGGGGATAACAGAAACAACTGATTTTCTTCACTGAAGGAAAGTGCAAAGTAGCTAAATGGGAACCGCATGGAAACAGTAGATGATGCAGTCTGTGTATCTGAGGCCATTGGCTTAATTGCAACCATATTCGTCAGCTTAGGCGGTGTATGAGAAAGCAGAGCTTTGGGTGTGGATGTAGGCTATGAGTGAGTAGGATGGGACTACTAGACGGAGGAATTGTCTGGTGTACAGCCTACTCCTCCTAACTTGTCGCCTACCACAGAAGTGTGTCGTGACGCAAAGGAAAACATCCTGTAACACTAGGCTACTCAGGGCTACTCTGCACTACTGGTCTCTACTACTGGTCACGGTTGTTCGGGTAACATGTTTAATTGGTTATACCAGCGTAATTGTAATGTAAATCATTCTTGTTTAGATATAAAGTTCTCAATTTCTGTCTATTCGCAAGTTCCATGGGCGACTCTCACTCATCCATCTCCCCTCTAGGAAGAGACAATTACAGCCTGACGCGCAAAATAGGCAGACTGTCCTATGCAATGAACATTTTCAAAATGAAGCGGCAGAATGATAGCGCAAACAGAGCGAGTAGCAAGAGATCATAGTTCAACACTCCTGCAGAGGAAAATCCAATTTAAAGTTCTAATCAGAGATTGTTCCGCAAAAAAGACCTCCCTCTAAATCCAACCTGTGCTAAATACACGATGTGCTCGGTTTGTTGGCATCATATCGGATAAAAAAACATACATACAGCGGGTCAAGTTGCCTCTTCCCCTACCTTCTGACCACACACAGACATCTCTCGCCTAACGAATAAGAGACGCGTAGGTCATAAGGTATGAGAAAACTGTCAATCACCTGTTACGGTCAGTTAGGGTACATTGACACTGTTCGCAAAATTTCAGATAGCCATCGCAAGCATCAGCCACAGTGCCTCACTTGTGGGCGAGTCTGTGGGCGTACTAGCGTCATAACAGCAGGTAAGCTGTGTATCAAGGTTTGAGCATAGCAAATTTGTATGAAGCAAAGCCAGCTTATTACAATCGTTGCAATTGGAATAGAAAAGTATTTTAATACATTTTTACATTTTATATTTCTCTACTCAATTAATATGCCTCATTGATGTAATTCTGACACAACCTGCAATGCTAGCTAGCAAACCAGCTTGCTAGAATTAGGTAGCCACCAGTCAGCTAACGTAGCTAGCTATCTATTATTGACGGTGTTGCCAACTAATTTTCAGGGGAAGTTACTAGAGGCAGCTTGATTCGTTGTTAAAAGTTGCTGAATCACGTTATGATGTCATTGCTTGACGACGTTATTACGTAATAACGTAAAACTGTGTCATTATGTAGAATACACAATTAAGGTTACTCTTACCATCTCGGCAAAAACTATAATGTGACTTTGTTAGTTTAGAAGCCATGCCTAAACGTTCACATGCTAGCAGGGAACAATGCTCCGCAATGGCCATCGCCATAGTAGCTTATCCACTTTCTCAACCAACTGTGGTAATGTAGACTCCATTGCGGGGCTGGCGGTTATGATTTATTTATATGCTTTGCTGTAGCACAATGTTTTTTGATGTCATACATTTTTGCAAGCATATCTGATTTGCAGTATGCATAGTATGCCCGACAATCATGCCCAAATGCATAGTATGCCCGACAATCATGCCCAATTACTGGCTTCAGAAACCCTTTAATTCAGGTACAGATTCCCACTCTTTTCTGTACTTGTGGCTGTACAATTCTGATTGAGACATGCTGATTGATGTTGTAAGTTCTGTTCGAGATCAAACGTGACCATCTATATTCATTGAGTTTGTCTCAACGAACGCATACTATTGCTACTGCTGTCAGCCAACAATGATTTGCTGCCAGGCACGTGTGTCGTGACTATGAAGAATTTGTTATTTTTTAGAAATACCATGCAGTTTGCAAATAAAATAATATTATAGCCAAATCAACACATTTTCTTAAAGAAAATGGATGCTTCTATACAAAGCCATTGCTGTAAATAAGAATGCTCTTGGTATACTGGTAAAATAACAGTAAGAAAGTACTCTATTGGGTGTAGGGGTAATTGCATTCTTAACAAAAGACAGATGATGTCCCAATGCTAATAGACTAATTATAGATAAGGGACAGCAGTTTAAACATTAAATCTATTGAAAAGACAGAATTAATCTTCATACAGAAATAAACTAATATGCCAAATGTGTACTTTAATTATATTATTACTACATCATGTGTGCCAACTGAAAGACAAAAGGTGTGAATTTGTCTGATGCCTTGAAATATAAATTACATTTGATGAAACCACAAAAAAAATAAAAAAACAGAAAAAACGTATAAGCCAAAGTTAATTAAGTATTCCTTCATTATTAAACCTTAAAAAAGGCTTATACTTCAAAGTTATTAGCAGAAGTCCTGACTAGGCATTGCTATCCAACATGCCTCACTTCTAAGACAAGACACAAGGCAGTTCTGTCGGATTCCTGTTTCCTTCAATAGCCACATTTAAGACCAGATCCTGAGTCGACAGGTTTCCCTTTCAAACGGCACCCTGTTAACTACAATTAGGTCCGGAAATGTTTGGACACGGACAAAATTTTCATAATTTTGGCTCTGTACGCCACCACAATGGATTTGAAATGAAACAACAGATATGCAATTGAAGTGCAGACTTTCAGCTTTACTTCAAGGGGTTGAACAAAATTTTTTTTTTGAAACGTTAAGGAATTGCAAACATTTTCGTACACAGTCCCCTTATTTCAGGGGCTCAAATGTAATTGGACAAATTAACACATTCATAAATAAAATGTTAATTTTTAATACTTTGTCGAGAATCCTTTGCAGGCAATGACTGCTTGAAGTCTGGAACGCATGGACATCACCAAACGCTGGGTTTCCTCCTTTGTGATGCTTTGCCAGGCTTTTACTGCAGCGGTCTTCAGTTGTTGTTCGTTCGTGGGTCTTTCTGCCTTAAGTTGTCTTCTGTAGGTGAAATGCATGCTCGATCGGGTTGAGATCAGGTGATTGACTTCGTCATTGCAAAATATTGCCTGGTATGTTTGCCTTAAAAAACTACTGGGTTCCTTTCACAGTATGTTTTGGGTCATTGTCCATCTGCAAAGTGAAGCGTCGTCCAATCAACTTGGCTAAATTTGGCTGAATCCGAGCAGACAATATATCCCTATACACTTCAGAATTAATCCAGCTGCTTCGGTCTCCTGTCACATCATCAATAAACACTAATGACCCAGTGCCATTGGAAGCCATGCATGCCCATGCCACACTGCCTCCACCATGTTTTACAGATGATGTGGTATGATTCGAATGAGCCGTTCCAAGCCTTCTCCTAACTTTTTTCTTCCCATCATTCTGGTACAGGTTGATCTTAGTTGCATCTGTCCAAACAATTCTGTTCCAGAACTGGGCTGGCTTTTTTAGATGTTTTTTGGCAAAGTCTAAACTGGCCTTTCTATTCTTGAGGCTTCTGAAATGGTTTGCGCCTTGTGGTGAACCCTCTGTATTTGCTCTCATGAAGTCTTCTCTTTATTGTAGACTTGGATAATGATATGCCTACCTCCTGGAGAGTGTTCTTCACTTGGCTGGATGTTGTGAAGGGGTTTTTCTTTACCATGGAAAGGATCCTATGATCATTCACCACTGTTGTCTTTCGTGGCCGTCCAAGCCTTTTTGTGTTGCAGAGATCAACAGGGAGTTCTCTTTTTTTCTCAGAATGTACCAAACTTGTTGATTTGCCCGCCCCTAACGTTCCTGCTATCTCTCTGATGGATTTTTTTTTTTTTGCAGTCTAAGAATGGCCTGTTTCACTCGCAATGAGAGCACCTTTGACCGCATGTTGTGGGTTCAGAGCAACAGCTTCCAAATGTGAATGCCACACCTGGAATCAACTCCAGACCTTTCACCTGCTGAATTGATGAAGTAATAACGAAGGAATAGCCCACACCTGGCCATGATACAATGTTTGAGTCAATTGTCCAATTACTTTTGGTCCCTTGAAAAAGAGGGGGCTACATATTAAAGAGCTGTAATTCCTAAACCCTTCCTCTAATTTGGTGTGAATATCCTCAAATTAAAGCTGAGAGACTGGACTTTAAGCTCATATTCATTATTTAACTAACTTGAATATATTTTGTAAACAGACAAAATAAAACTTGTGTTAGTGTCCAATTATTTCCTGACCTAACTGTATATATTGCATTACTTATACCAAGGCCTATACATAGCCTCCACCCTCAGGACTACATAACCATCCAGTTAGACTTATGAAGTGAGTGTAGTTTAGTGGACTCATTGTTTTGCCTACACAGCTAACAGTAACCTAGGCAAAACCAGCCTCACTATGACAAGAAAGCAACCTCAAGACCACATTTAAATCCAGCTACAGTTTTGAAGACAAAAGTGAGAAATTCGTAGACTTTCTGACTAGAAGGTTCTACCTGCACAAAGCAAAGTTCTGAGATGCATTAAAGCTGTCAGATAGTGAATTCTTCCTTCATTAAACAATAATGTCCTCACTCTCCATGCAAGGTATCAATTTTTTTAAGTGAGCTGCAAACATGGATAGAATGTTATGGTTCAGAAAGGTTATTTAGAATTCAACAATAGGATTCCATTTGCACAGAATCTAAACATTATTTAAATGCCAACCTGAAATGTAGAGACATTTAATAATAATGTAATGATTAATAAATACTTTTCTGTTCACATATTCAAATACATTTATTAATGGTCAATAAACAAACTCCAGATGTCTATAACACAATTTTGCTAGTCTCTGAAACGCAGTCAATAAACAACTTGCTATTTATCAATGAAATGTAGTACATTTGTATTTTCATAAATACCCCTTGAATTTTTTTTTATCAATATAGAACAGGAATGAGCAATTTTTATGGGGTGACTGGTTGGTTATGGATGAATATTCTATGATGGACAAGGCCACATATTAGCGGATTTGATTAAATTGTGAAAAGGAGAAAGAGAGAAAATTTGTTTTTATTGATTTGTTGAGCCACAGTCTAAAGTGAAGAGTAACAAAGGGCTTGCCCATCAGAAAATACACCTCCAAAGGACCATTTAACAAAATTGTTAATATAATGTATATTCATCAAAAATCCCAAGATACAAATTTAAATTTTAGGGATCCAACCAAATGGGTTTGGATCGGTGGATTTGCCCTGCCATTTGGCCCGGTTCTAACTGTCCTCACTCAGGAGGTCCCAAAACAATGTATTGTCCTGGAAAAAAAGATGTCCGGCTCACTGAGTGGCGCAAGTCACTGCCTCAGTACAGCCATGTCAATGCCAGGAGTTCAAATCTTGGTTCTGGGACACCAACATACTGTCAGCATTAAACAAATCAAATAATAAAACTCTGATTCAAGTTGTAGTGGAACACCTTAAAGCTTCCATTCCAAGGAACCTGAAGATGTGTAAAGGTCTTGTTTTGTTTGTGATGGTGTCTGCTTCAAGGTCAGTTTCTTTGGATACACATGATTGGCAGTGATGACAGACATGCCAAGTCTCACCACAACAGTTGTGCTCACCTAGAGAAAATGTGTTTCTTCTCAGCAGAATTTCCTCTCACCACCCTCTGTCTTTGTGTTTTAGCAGCAGTCTAGACTGGGAGTCCCTCTCCCTCCCTCTCCCTCTCTCCCTCCCTGTCCACAAGAAGCAACGTAGCTTTAATAGAATCATAGTATTTATAGCTAAACACTTCAAAAATGATAATCAAAAGAAGGGGAATTCAGATGGATGCATAGTCACAAACCGGATGAGGACACATCATGTAGAAAAGCAATCCCCAGAAGCCCTGTTCAATCAGATTATGGTCTTGCATAGAGTAGGAAACATGCATTCTTTTTTTATTTCCAATTCCTTTTGATATAATGCTGGGTGTGTTAACAACATAACAACAAAAACCGCTGTAATAGAACCTACTCAGGTTCAGCAAAAAAATATTTCCATGAACGTTGGTTCCTTTGACCATAAGATTTGTTTCCATGTCTTTGTTTTCTGAACAACTACAGGTCAGGACCTGACATTCAGCCAATCCATCATTTGAAATGAAGCTTTGAAAGACATAAGAAGAGGCCAAACTGATAATAAAGAGCAGTCATTGGTCTTGATCTGAGCAGTGTAAACTATTAAAGCCACACTAAAGACTCTGGTTTATACAAAAGGAGAGTTAAAAAAGTGCATTCTAAACATTGTACTTAGGAATTCAAGACATTCCAAAAGGAACAAACAAGTTCTGGCCCGGAGGACCCCAGAAGCAGGAAGTAGCCTATCTACTGAAATCAGATGTTGTGTACTTCTTACAGGGATTGGGTGCAGGGATTGGTTAGCTTTGCCTTGTCCACTATTCACATTAACGAATCGCAAGTCACGCTGCTGGAACAGGTGGGCTCTGCTCACGAAGCAGGCATGGTGGGCTTTTGAGATATATAGAAACGTATTTAAAAGCTTATTTCATGATCTGCAATTCTTTATAACCTTCTAGCAGTCAAGACCCTTCCTCCCGAGTTCATACATTGGACATGTGCAATAGTTTCATGTTTCCACATCAGATTTAAAGGCATTTTTACTAGCAATGGTCTGTGACATTACACCCAAATATTTTACTGAAAGCTAGAAAACCTGTCTGACTTTGCATGTATGGGTTTACTGCTCGGACGTCAATGTAATTGTTTCAGAAATAATCAAGTCGGTGGCCTACATCAATAACTACATTGATAATGACAGTGTAATGGATTGTTCAATATCGGTTATTAGAAACAAATATTTTAACAGTTATGGTCAGAGTACAGCTTGGTTGTCCTGAGCCGTAATTGAAAGAATACAATAAACAAGTCCTGCTGGTAAGAAGTGAAATAAGCATTTCAGGAGAGCAGAAACAGAGCTTTCACAAATGCCCAATATGGGAAGCAGTTTTACTACACTGACAGTGAACATTCATTGTTCGACCAACTCTACACTTCCTCAATATATCTGAGATTTACATGGTACCTGTGAAACAAAGTAAAATAGACAAAGTTAAACAGTACCTATGTTGCTTACACTTCATTTAATGGACATCACCTATCAATGAAATTCAACTTGCCTCTCTAAGTCAGACTGCCTTTGTCTGTCTGTATGTCTGTGCCTGTCTGTGTGACTGTCAGTCTGTTGTAGTTTATTAGAGAGATTATAAACAGGGTGATTTGAAGGGCACAGCAACAGGCTTTTTATCTTGTCAGCTGTGAGATTTAAGGCGACCTTCAGGTTCCTATCCCAGGATTCTAACAACAAGGCTAAAGCCATCTCGCCCGCTTGACCATAGATTCTTCTGTCTGAGATAGACAGACGTCACACTTCTGCTTTGTTAGTAGCTCTTCCTTCACTTTTCGGACTGCCTCATGCGGGACTTGAACAGGTGGCATTTTGCTTCACAGCACGTTCCGGGTGGAGCCACCCCAAGGTGCCTCATGATATTTTCCTTGCTCCGCGTTACTTGCACACATGCAGCGAGTGATGAGACAAGTGAGCTAGGCCAGAAAAGCAAAAGAGACTACACCTGATAATATAAAATGACTGTCTCTATCTCATACACACACAGAAATACAACAGTGCAAAATGTATATTAGATGTCTCAAACAATAACCCTGCTACTGTGTGTGTGTGTGTGTGTGTGTGTGTGTGTGTGTGTGTGTGTGTTTCTGACTTAACAGGAATAAAAATGTCCACAAACTGTGTAAAATGTGATTGCTTGGGACAACTTCTGTTTAGGGCAAAAGTTTCAATTGCAAATAGGGCTACAAACAAGGTTAGGTTTAGGCATTACTGGCTAGGGGTAGACATTGGGCGTAGGTTAAGTTTAGGCAAAAATGTTACGTTATTGACGTTAAGGTTAGTAAAAGTATATTTTTAAGGGCAATCAACTATAACTAACTGTTTTACTCTAACAGGTTTGCAAATACTAACTAAAGTGTATGGTCTGTATTTACCAACCTTTGGCAATTACCAAGCAGCGAAAGCAATTTATAGTAGCCAAGCTGGTGTAGCTAAACATGGCCTTCCAACCACAACAATGCTGTTACAGTATAAAAGTAGTAAGACCAACTCGTTGCAAAGTGTTACAGTTAAAACACCGAGTTACAGTAAATATGTACACTACATGGAATTACTGCAGCCAGCTCAAAAGTTAAAACAAAACATCCCATAGCGGGCCGCGAAACCAACCGTGAAACCGCGCAAGGAGCTGCAGGGAGCAATAGATCGCCGTAGTTGTAACTTGTATTTGTGTTGCGTCCACATAACGAGTACCTATATGATTTTAATGAAAATAATAGCCACAGGGAATGTATACCGTGGTGACAGTATTCTTAATCTAAAATAGTTATTATATTAGAAATGTACATGGGAGACGGGGAAATTATTCTCTCCTGCAGCGTCAATCGAAGAACATGAAAACATGTAGGTAGCCCAGAACAAATCACTCCAATGCATCATGAAGTTTAGCTCCGTTAGGTGTGTTACACAAATCGCAATGTTACAAAGTGAAAATAAGAAACAGGTCACAATCCCACGATTTGAAGGCCCTGACTACACAGGAAACAGTGTTGCAAACTAGGCGCGCCTATGACAATTCCCACCGCACACAGCAGTCCGATCACAAAGGCAGGGATTCCTCGCTTTGCCTTAATGTAGGCTGAACCAGTTTGCAAAACTAGTAACTGCTAACAAAAAAGTAATTGTACCCAAGTTTTCAATTCTTAAGACCAGGCCAATCGCGCCTTTAGGGATCTTATGGGAATGTCGACGTAGCCTACAGCAATTGTTGTATCATAAACACCATTCTTCCCAAACTTGTGCAATCAGATGCAAAGTAGCCACAAGCTAATCAACGAGAGAGAACGCATGCAAGTTTTCAGACTTACCAACTCCGTACTTTTCCTTTTTAGTTGGCACCCAACGAGACATTGTCAATTAAAAAACACCTCCGTCTTGAGGGAGTGTATGTTGAAATAGCTCCAGGTATGATTCTCGACTTTTTCCCGTACTTTTGAGTTTTCAGAATCGGTGAACAGAACCTCACCGAGCGGCCATTTTCCAGCCCTGACAGTTAGCCAGCCGGGACAGCATGCTCCACAAGGGGGTAGAAAATCAACAGAAATAAACTTTTCTGTATCCCGTGTTTACACAGGTATTTTGATATTATTATCCCACCAACTGTTCTTTTGACCAATCACGTTGACCAATTTACTAGTGAAATTAGAAGAGGGAATAGGCATGTTTTTGCATTCATCTCTTGTTATTGTTACTTTTATTGCAGCGCATATAATCCGGTCCTGAAATTTAGCCTAGCCTATATGCAGACCAACAAAAAGCCTACATATGGGAAATATCTTGACGTATGTTTATGTTCTCGTTCAGGATTACTGTCCTTATAATATTTACAATACATTCCTTTATACTATCCAGTATAAATTCAGACCCACAGATGATTTAAAAACTGAGAGGTTAGGTCGGTGGCTACAACGCAGGGTCGAAACCACCTGCTTATTTACCTGCCACCCTAGAAAGATCTTATGGATCCCATATTTGGTTAAAATGTTAGTTTAAAACGTTGTGATATATGGCAGGCCTCATGTTTGCATCCACCCCTAAGAACCAAGACGAATATGTCAGATCAATAAATACTGTGTAGATTTTCGAAGGATGAAAAAATAGATGAGAAATAAAACAGTGATTAAAAAAAAGAATGCGGACTTTTCTCGTCTTTGAATAAATCACATTTTTAGAGGCATTTCAGTACCAGCGAGGTCTCTCTCTCCCCTCCCTTTCCCCTTCCCTTTCTCTCCCTCTCCCCACTTTTTTCCCCCAGACTTCCTCCCACACTCTCTCTTTCTCCAACCCATCCTTTAAGCTTTGCTCCAATACTCCTAAAGACGACCACATTTACCGTGAGGTTCAGCCTGATTTACCCTGATGCTTTGAACGTTTGGATCTGTGGAGTGTTGATCAGCGGCAGGAGGTGCCGGAGGATTGTCCCTAAAAAAAAGTAAGAAGCGCTGAGAAAAATCGATCTTAGAGAAAAGGACTAAACCAATGAGACATCTCATGTTTATGTAGTAAAACCTATGTTACGTGAATGCAACTGACAAATCTGCTAGCCATAATGAGGTTTCACAGAAAACTTTCCCGCCTGAACTTAGTAACACAGTCAATTTAACTGAATACATCTTTTTGGACGCTGTTGATAAAGATGGAAACTCCAGAGTCACTCCAGCAGAGGGCATTATCTCTCAATCTCTGTCTCTCTTCTGTCTGTCTCTCTCTCCATCTTTCACTCTTTCCTCTCTCTGTCTCACCTCTCTATCTGTTTATCCCTCTTGTGTCTCTGTCCCACTCTCTGTCTCTCACTCCTCTCTTTTTCCCTCGCTCCTCTCTCTGTCTCTCACTCCTCTCTGTCTCTCCTCTCTCTGTCTCTCACTCCTCTCTGTCTCTCCTCTCTCTCTCTCTGTCTGTCCCTCTCTCCTCTCTGTCTGCCCCTTGCTACTCTCTGTCTCTCTCTTCTCCCTGTCTCTTTCCTCTCTCTGTCTCTTGTTTCTGTCTGTCCCCTCTCCTCTATGTTTTGGTCTCTCTCTCCTATCTCTTTATCTTTCTGCCCTCTCTCTGTCACTTCCTCCTCTCTCTCTCTATCTGTCCCTCTCTTCTCCCCGTCTGTCTGTCCTACACTCCTTCTCGATTCAAAGGGCTTCATTGGCATGTGAAACTTTAGTTTACATTGCCAAAGCAAGTGGAGGAAAACAGAAACATATAATAAATAGAAACACTGAAAACAAAAATGACAAGCACATCTAATTCAGCAAGTAGAACGTACACACAGGTTAAAAAAATAAAATAAAGGCATTTTGAATTTTACATTATAGGCAGAGTATCATGTAAAATAAATCTCTCGGTCTCCCTACTGAGTAAAACATCAAGAAACACCCATCTGGATTAACACATTCCACTTATGGTCTCAGATAATT
>JACXGI010012859.1:0-21913 GCA_016801175.1 Esox masquinongy | reverse complement strand
GATTTATTAAAATAAAGACTTCTCAGAGTCTGGTATAACAGTTGATTATTTCAAGTTTAATTACGTGGATCCACGGGAACAACCGTCACAACATCAACAGAGAATGAGTACAGAGACTAGCAGAGTAACGTCATGACAGATTGTTCTGATTGTGCATTTCAAGTTTCAAGCTTATATTCTCTTCCAACAGTACAGATGATGTAATTAGCATTTGCAGAATATACATACAATCAATAGTCGCCACTATGGGTTAGTCTAAAAATGCAAGGTTGCACTCAGATGGCTCCAAGAGGCACAGAGAATCATAGACTGTCGGTTGCCCAGACAACCCGGTCAAAGGCTGAGATATATCAATCTGGACAGTTACTATATGGAGACTTAAGTTAACTATGCTCTTCCCAATACGGAATAGAGCTCTGTTCACCTGTAGGATGTAAGTAATAATAACCCCCTGCTGTTCAAGAGCTTCCTCCTAGAGAACAGTTTCTTATGACGGTTTTATGGCACTGGCAGAGGCCTGTTTCTCTTACTGCTAAAAAGGAGCCAAGGCCCTGCTCAGCCGGCATTCTATTCATCACTGCCCCTGAATACAGATACTGGCCTTATAAGTTGGAGACAGAGAGAGACAAGTCTTTCAGTATATGTGTAATTGATCAAGCATACAGAATACAAAAACCTTCTAATAAGATAATGAATAAATAAGAATGAAAATAAATAAATTTTCTACAAATGCTTTTGCAATCTTGACAGTTCGTTATATGGCGTAACTTTACGACTCACTGTTCATCTGTATCCAAAACCAAGAAGTCCTTCGGTTAGCCAATTAGCAGTTAGCTTAGAAGTTCCGTCGAAACAGTAGATCTTCAGTAGAATTGATAAGATAATCCATCCAGGTCACGGCACCATGCTGTAAGAAATCAGCCGTTGCGTATAGTGGTTGAAATAATGATCGCCTACCTGGTCGTCAAGGGAGAGAGTAATTAGGGGTTCTCCGGTAGGAGAAACACTATTGTTATTGTTAGTATTATTATTATTCTTGGTGCCTAAAATGCTTAATTCAAAAAGTTCATGGTAAAAAATGCTATAAACTTGCATACTGTTAAAATAGTCCACGTGTAACAATCCTACAGACCCCCGCCCCGATTCCTCTACCAGCGGCGCTACGACGATTCAATTAGCTAATTTCAAAATGATGCCATTTCCACCCATTTGTCTTACACTGCTGGTTCTTTTTTGTACCTGCCTCATTTCTCATAATGAACAAAAAATCCTCAGGAACCTATAAAGTCCACCATGATGGATTTTTCTGTACAATGAAAACTACAAAAATCTTCCAAACACTGGCAAAACCACCTGGGTGGCAGCTGCCACCCTACAAAAATGTCTTGTCAACCCATTCGCCACCTCAGTTGTCAGGATAGGCTGCTATAATATAATCTTAATTTTATTCAACAGTATTATGTTTTTTCTACTTTCCTTGTTAATCTCTATGATAAACCGTTCCAATATCTTTGAGTCCCCCCTTCCCCGTAACATGGTTGAGTCCCGGAGTCCGCCTGCACCTGTTACCATGCTGCTCCCCCTCCCTTCCTGTGAAAACATATGGCGTCTGTCCATGTCATGATACTTTTAGCAATTGTGCCATCTAAGGTTCCATTTTGTATTAGCTTAAAAATTTGGAAGGTTGTCATAAAGTTGACGTGCTGTACGCTGCTTTCTGTTACCTACCTGGCTACCTGCCAAACTTTTTCGAATTTACTCTATATAAACTAATTGGTTAAATTCTACTTTAAGAGTTTACCAACGCAATATTTTTATCTGTTGACTTTTTACCCAACTTTTCTACACCAGTACTTTATTTGGACATGACAATTTTTGGCAATTTCAATATTCATATGGAAAAGTCCAATGACCCTCTTCAAAAAGCTCAATGGGTTTTATCCGACATGTCTCAGGTCCAACGCATGTTATGGAAATTCTTGAACTTGAACTGTATACTTAGTCCTATACATGTATAAATGGGTTACTAGTTAAAGGTACTGACTCCCTATGTTTAGATAAGAAAAGGAATGTAGGAGAGGGGGATCTGGTATCTGTTAATGGTCATCACTGGATGGTCTCAGAAGGTCAGTGGGTTATCCGTTAATCTGTCTATCTGCTAAAACCATCAGTGTATCTGGTCTGTGTCCAGGTGCTGTGTGTCCCATCTGAGTTGAATAGGTCACCTACAAGTCATTGGTTTAATGTGGGGGAGGATAGCCTGCCCCTTGGTTAAAACCTAGGTATTGACAGAACAAAGGGAATGTGTGTTATTGACATAAGACAGCTGGGCAGTAACTTACCACACCCCTTTTAACTGTAATAAATACTGACTGTTCATGTATTTTCCTTCAGAGATTCCTCAGTGGATTATTCTGTAAGATTTTGACGCGTCTCTCTATTTGCAAAGAAATAGATATTGTAGATCTAATAATTTCCTCCCAAAATCCTGGAATATCGGATCACTGTCTTATTACATTTACCGTTAAAACAAGAAATCCACTTGCTCCCCAAACAATGAGTTTCAAAAGTTGTACTATAAATTCTCAGACTACAAATAGATTTCTTGATATTCTTACAAGCTCGCTCATCAACGACAGAGTAAATAAATCCACAAACGATCTAATCGAGGATCTAAACTCAACACTGCGAAATACTTTAGATACGGTTGCACCACTAAAAACAAAAGAAATACGCAACAAGAAACTTGCTCCCTGGTACACAGACAATACTAGAGCACTCAAGCAAGCCTCCAGAAAATTGGAGCGAAACTGGCGCTCCACCAAGTTGGAAGTATTCAGACTAGTCTGGATAGACAGTACACTACAATAACGAAAATCACTCACATCTGCTCGATCAGCTTATTTCTCCAACCTGATTGAGGTGAACAAAAACAATCCAAAATTTCTCTTCAATACAGTTGCAAAGTTAACAAAAAAGCAACGCTCAGCAAGTGAAGTGGGTCTTCACTTTAGCTGTAATGAATACATGAACTTCTTTGATGAAAAGATCATTACCATTAGAAAACAAATAACTGACTCCTCCTTAAATAGTTACAGTCCCCAAAATCTCAGTTGTCCTGAGAATGTCCTGAATCTCCAGGTGTCAATGGGGACACTTTAATGTTTTGATCCCGTATCGCTCGACACATTCACTAAATTTATAATGAGTTCTAAACCCACAAATTGTCAGCTAGACCCGATTCCAACAAAATTACTTAAGGAGCTATTTCCGGTGCTAATAGCGGAAATTAAGCCTCTTCTAAAAAAATCTAATCTGGATCCAGACATATTAAACAATTATAGGCCAATATCGAACCTCCCGTTCCTCACAAAAATCTTAGAAAAATGTGTTTCCCAACAACTGAATGCCTTCCTGAAGACAAATAACATTTATGAAATGCTCCAGTCCGGTTTCAGACCCCATCATAGTACTGAGACTGCACTCATGAAGATAACAAATGACCTTCTAATGGCCTCAGACAAAGGTTCCGCATCTGTCCTGTTGCGTCTTGATCTTAGTGCTGCTTTTGACACTATTGATCACTCCCTTCTCATAGAGAGCCTGGAAACCCATATTGGGCTACGTACACATGTTCTAGCCTTGTTTAAATCTTATTTATCTGAAAGATATCAGTTCGTATGTGTGGATGGCATATCCTCTGACAAATCAAAGGTATGTTTTGGTGTTCCT
This sequence comes from Esox masquinongy, assembly GCA_016801175.1. Classification (NCBI taxonomy): domain Eukaryota; kingdom Metazoa; phylum Chordata; class Actinopteri; order Esociformes; family Esocidae; genus Esox; species Esox masquinongy. The sequence continues at coordinate 18,181 of JACXGI010012859.1, read as the reverse complement.
CAAGGCTCGGTTCTGGGCCCATTATTGTTCTCACTATATATGCTGGGTGATGTAAACTCTGGGTGATGTAATCCAGAATCACAATGTCAATTTTCACTGTTATGCTGATGACACACAGTTATATATTTCAATGAAGCATGGAGAAGCCCCAAAATTAGCTACTTTGGAAGCATGCATTTCAGATATTAGGAAGTGGATGACAGAGAACTTCTTGCTTTTAAACTCAAGAAAAACAGAAATGCTCGTTTTAGGACCCAAGAAACAAAGACCTTTGTTGGGTTCTCACTGTGAACCTCAACGGCTGCATGGTCGTATCCCAAAAAACTGTAAGAAACCTTGGCGTTACCCTTGACCCTGACTTCTCCTTTGATGAACATATAAAATATGTTTCAAGAGTTGCTTATTTTCATCTTCGAAACATTGCAAAAATCAGAAACTTTCTATCAAAAACTGATGCAGAAAAACTAATCCATGCTTTTGTTACTTCTAGATTAGATTACTGCAATGCTCTTCTTTCCGGTTACCCTGATAAATCAATAAATAAAATTCAATTAGTGCTGCACACGGCTGCTAGAATCCTAACTAGAACAAAAAAATGTGAACACATTACTCCAGTACTAGCCTCTTTACACTGGCTGCCTGTTAGGGTTAGGGCTGATTTTAAGGTTTTATTGTTAACCTATAAATCAGTATATGGACTTGCTCATACTTACCTCGTTGAAATGATCCAACCATACATACCTACACGTAACCTTAGATCGCAAGATGCAGGCCTTTTAATTGTACCTAGAATTTCTAAACAAACAGCCAGAGGCAGGGCCTTCTCTCATAGAGCTCCAATACTGTGGAATGGTTTGCCAATTAAGGTTAGAAATGCAAACTCAGTGCAAACTTTCAAGTGTCTACTAAAGACTCATCTCTACAGCATGGTCTATGATTTAGTGTAGTCTGGCCCAGGGGCGTGAAGGTGACCAGAAAAGCTTGATACTGTCCACCCTTGCTGTCTTGCCAGGTGGGCTCTCATCGCCACTGGGATGCCCTCCCTCCAATGCCATTTGGGGGCGGAGTCACTGGCTTGCTGTTGTCTCTCTGTTGCGCACTTGTGCAGTTGGGCTGTACTCTGCTGGCAATACTCGGCCCTCATTCAGGGTGGTTGCGGTTGGTGGGTGTCCCCTTGGTTGATGCTTGGCAATGTGGGTGGATTGATTTCATGCCTGTTGGGCCCTGTCCGGGGCCTCCCTCGGATAGGGCCACAGTGTCACTGGACCCCTTTGTCTCAGCCCTGTCTTCTGCCGTTTCAAACTTAGGAGGACATGAGGTCTTGGCCCACACCTGAGGAGTACCAGGCTTGAAAGACCCGTTGCTGTCCCTGTCCAAAGTCCTCCTGGTTGTGTTGCAGATCAAGACGATACCTGACGACCCCCCCCCCCCAGACCTGGACTAGGTTTAAAAAGACTCTGGACTCAGCCCACATGCATTTATTAATTATTACAATTTGTACTCTTAATCTGTTCACCCGGCACAGCCAGAAGAGGACTGGTCACCCCTCTTCTCTCTAGGTTTCTCTGTAGGTTTCTCACCCCTGGTTCCTCTCTAGGTTTCTTCCTAAATTTCGGCCTTCTTAGGGAGTTTTTCCTAGCCACTGAAATTCAACACTACTGTTGTTTGCTCCTTGGGGTTTAAGGCCAGGTGTTTTGTAAAAGCACTGTGACAACTGCTGATGTAAAAAGGGCTTTATAAATAAATTTGATTGACTGATTGATTGATAAAGGAGTTCACGTGTGTTACAAAGCAGTGGACCGCAAGTTCAAGTCTAGTGTGGCACTGGCGAAACCCCTGGGGTGTCAAGGGGTGGCAGCTAAAAACATTCCCTGCAACCCCAGTTGTCAGGATTGTCTGCTGTAATATATTCATATTTAATTTTATTGAATAGTATTATATTTTTTCTACTTTCGTTGTTAATCTCTATGGTAACCCATTCTAATATCTTTGAGTCCCCCCTTCCCCGTAAAATGGTTGAGTCTCGGAGTCCGCCTGCTTCTGTCAACGTGCTGTTCCCCCTCCCTTCCTGTGAAAACACTGAGCGTCGGTCCATGGTACTCTATGCAACTGAGCAGTCAGGATCACACTAGACCAACCTAGCAGTAATGAAAGAATGTACTGCTGCACATGTTTACTAAATATAGAATACAAAATGTAATCTTATAATCTTGCATTAGCAGCAGCCATTTATTATAGTTTAGATATGTCTGATATCGTCTACTAGGTAATGTGATGAAATCATCAATATTATTGGTAAAGTTCGTGAGCTAGCCAATTTGCACATGAAGTAGCTTGCCATCATTTCCATTTAATGCTTGTCCTGATAGCTGACAAAGGGGCATTGAACAATGTTTTAGCTTGCTTTGGATAATTAAATGGTTAATTTCATCTGTGGAGAAAGTTATGGTTTATCTACAATAATTCTAAATTAGGCAACTCTGGACATCTATATAACCTCAACAAAATGTGATGTGTGGTCAAATGTGATTAACAGTTGTAATTTAAATTAGTTAGAATATTAAACTGATACTCTATAACCTCAGTAGCCTATATTTAGTGTTTGTGTATTATTTCAAGCATTTATTTTCAGGATGAATCAATTTATGCTTCTGCACTTGGCAGAATAATATTAACAATGGGTCCAAGCAAAATACTGCATCTTTTCAGTTGGAGAGCTCATTTTGAAAAAGTTGTTTTTCCCAGTTAGTGGTTGCTGAGAATAACTGAACAGTGAGTCGTAAAACTACACCATATAACGAACTGTCAAGATTGCAAAAGCGTTAGGTAGTCAAACAAGCCCTAGTACTTCCCCCATCTAGGCCACGATTTTGATCATGCGGAATCTGTCTGTGGGTATGGACAGTCCGCCCTAGTTGAGTAGGGCGTAGACCGGTGGGTTGAAGCGCTGAACTGTATTTCGTGCGAGATCATAATGCGATATTGTGTTTTCAGCGGTTATACAGTGACTTGTACAAGTAAAATATAATGCTGTCCTGTTGTACAAAATACAATAGGAGGAGGACTGTAGCCTCTGGCATGATGCGTTCATGTTGAAATATCATGGCACGAATAGGACACCATCAAGAACGAAAAGGATCATTAACTACAATGCCTGGAATCGAAATGGACAGAAAGAAAAATAAAGTTTTCTGGCTAAACAAGATGGATTCTGAGGAAGTCATGAATGGAGGACCAATGGAGAGTGTGGTACATATGAAGAGAAAAGACAAAGGAAAGTTAAGATGGCCGAGAGAGGACAACAATCTTAGGCGGGAAAGGAGACAATCAAAATGGATGAAGATGTATTTTGTTTGACCAACTGGCCGACCGACAGTAGTCACAAGATGGAGTCTCTGAGAAGATGGAGAATCATGGATGATACAGGGATCTGATGTCAGCTTTCATAATATCGGCTAAGTTGAAAGAATAACATATCATGCTACAGACAGTCTGAGGATCATGTCAGACTTTTCAATGTGTGGAAACTTACATTTCCTATACATACAATACATTACTATACTATACATACTATACATTAAACAATGCATTTGGCCTTTATTTATGGCTGACCATATGTGGGTTAAGCTAAGGGCTCCAGGAAGGGGGGCAGACCCCCTAGGGTGACCCCAACCATTGTTTCCCATTACATCAGGGTAGCCTATTACTAAGGGTTAAATTTGAGTGTTCAGACTGGTCTCAACACTCAAACAGTCCTCGGCGGGCTCAGGCGGCGGCGGCCAGTCCTCGGCGGGCTGAGTCGGCAACTCCTGGGCAGGAGAGGGCACTGCGGGCCGAGGCGGCGGCTCCTGGGCAGGAGAGGGCGCTGCAGGTCGATGTGGTGGCCCCTGGGCAGGAGAGGGCGCTGAGGGCCGTGGCGGCAGCTCCTGGGCAGCAGGGGAAGCTGGCTGCGGCGACCACTGGGCAGCAGGGGAAGCTGGCTGCTGCGACCACTGGGCAGCAGGGGAAGCTGGCTGCGGCGACCACTGGGCAGCAATCATAATGATTACAGAAATCACCCAAATGGCCCTGATCAAAAGTTTACACACAGGTAAAAATGGCAATTGAAGGTGAATTTCCCACACCTTTGGCATTTTAAATTGCAATTAGTGTCTGTGTATAAATAGTCAATGACTATTGTGGATGCACTGAGCAGGCTAGATACTGAGCCATGGGGAGCAGAAAAGAACTGTCAAAAGACCTGTGTAACAAGGTAATGGAACTTTATAAATATGAAAAAGGATATAAAAAGATATCCAAAGCCTTGCAAATACCAGTCAGTACTGTTCAATCACTTATTAAGAAGTGGAAAATTCTGGGATCTCTTGATACCAAGCCAAGGTCAGGTAGACCAAGAAAGATCTCAGCCAACACTGCCAGAAGAATTGTTCGAGATACAAAGAAAAACCGGCAAGTAACCTCAGGAGAAATACAGGCTGCTCTGGAAAAAGACGGTGTGGTTGTTTCAAGGAGCACAATGCGACGATACTTGAACAAAAATGAGCTGCATGGTCAAGTTGCCAGAAAGAAGCCTTTACTGCGCCAATGCCACAAAAAAGCCCCGTTACAATATGCCCGACAACACCTTGACATGCCTCACAGCTTCTGGCACACTGTAATTTGGAGTGACGAGAGCAAAATAGAGCTTTATGGTCACAACCATAAGCTCTATGTTTGGAGAGGGGTCAACAAGGCCTATAGTGAACAGAATACCATCCCCACTGTGAAGCATGGTGGTGGCTCACTGATGTTGTGGGGGTGTGTGCTCTAAAGGTACGGGGAATCTTGTGAAAATGCATGGCAAGATGAATGCAGCATGTTATCAGAAAATACCGGGAGACAATTTGCATTCTTCTGTACGAAAGGTGCGCATGGAACGCTCTTGGACTTTCCAACACAACAATGACCCTAAGCACAAGGCCAAGTTGACCCTCCAGTGGTTAGAGCAGAAAAAGTTGAAGGTTCTGGAGTGGCCATCACTGTCTCCTGACCTTAATATCATCAAGCCACTCTAGGGAGATCTCAAATGCACGGTTCATGCAAGACGACCAAAGACTTTGCATGACCTGGAGGCATTTTGCCAAGAGAAATGGGCAGCTATACCACCTGCAAGAATTCGGGGCCTCATAGACAACTATTACAAAAGACTGCATGCTGTCACCTCTCCGGGAGCCATCACCTTATCGTGGTGGAGAGGTTTGTGTGTTCCTATGAACCTGAGGGCTGTGTTTTCTGGGCCTTAGTGCTCCTGGTAGGGTTTCCCATGGCAAAGTGGTCTTAGGGGAGGAGCCAGACTAAGAATGGTTCAAAAAACCCCTATGCACAAGCGAGGAAGAGGAGGAATTACCCTGCCCGGAGGAAGCCCAGGGCCCCCGTCTGGAGCCAGGCCCAGAGGGAGGGCTCGCCGGCAAGCGCCTGGTGGCCGGGTTTGCCACGGAGCCCGGTCGGGCATAGCCCGAAAAATCAACGTGGCACCCCCCCTCCATCCTATGGGCCCACCACTCATGGGAGAAACCGTTGGGGTCAGGTGCGCTGCATATGGGTGGCAGTGAAGGCCAGGTGCCTCGACGGACTAGACCCGGGCGGCAGGGGCTGGCTCTGGGGATGTGGAACGTCACCTCTCTGTGGGGGAAGGAGCCGGAACTTGTGGGGGAGGTGGAGCACTATCGGTTAGATCTTGTGGGGCTTACATCCACGCACAGTCTCGGTTCTGGAACCATACTCCTGGTTGTCATGGATTATCTATAACGAACACCATGTTCGAACATAAGGATGCTCATAAGTATACGTGGTACCAGAGCACCCTAGGCCGAAGGTGGATGATTGATTTTGTGATCGTGTCATCGGATCTGAGGTCGCATGTTTTGGACACTCGGGTAAAGGGAGGGGCGGAGCTGTCAACCGATCACCATCTGGTGGTGAGTTGGGTCAGGGGGGAAGACTCTGGACAGACTGGGAAAGCCCAAATGGGTAGTGCGGGTGAACTGGGAACGTCTGGAGGGGGCCCCCGTCCGAAAGATCTTCCACTCACACCCTCGGGCGGAGCTTTTCTGGCACCTGAGTGGTCGATGTTCAAAGACTCCATTGCCGAAGCTGCGCCGGGGAGCTGTGGTCTAACGGTCTTAGGTGCATCAAGGAGCGGTAACCCTCGAACACCCTGGTGGACACCGGTGTTCAGGGAAGCCGTCCGACTGAAGAAGGTGGCCTTCCAGGATATGTTATCCCGGAGGACTCCGGAGACGGTTGCAGTGTACCGACGGACCCGAAGGGCTGCGACCTCTGCTGTGAAAGAGGCAAAACTGCGGGTGTGGGAGGAGTTCGGGAAAGCCATGGAGAAGGACTTTCGGTCGGCACCAAGGTGCTTCTGGAAAACTGTCCGCCACCTCAGGAGGGGAAAACAGGGAACCATCCAAGCTGTGTACAGTAAGGATGGGACACTGTTGACCTCAACTGAGGAGGTAATTGGGTGATGGAAGGAACACTTTGTGGAACTCCTAAATCCCACTAACACGCCCTCTATAGTGGAGGCAGAGCTGGAGGCTGATGGGGAAGCATCGTCAATCTCCTTGGCAGAAGTCACTGAGGTAGTCAAACAACTCCACAGTGGCAAAGCTCCGGGGATTGACGAGATCCGTCCAGAAATGTTGAAAGCTTTGGGTGTGGAGGGGATGTCTTGGATGACACGCCTCTTCAACATTGCGTGGGAGTCGGGGACAGTGCCAAAGGAGTGGCGGACCGGGGTGGTGGTTCCCCTGTCCAAAAAGGGGGACCAGAGGGTGTGTGCCAGTTACAGGGGTATCACACTTCTCAGCCTCCCTGGGAATGTCTACTCAAAGGTACTGGAAAGGTGGGTTCGGCAGATAGTCGAACCTCAGATTGAAGAGGAACAATGCGGATTCCGTCCTGGTCGTGGAACATCCGACCAGCTCTTTACTCTTGCAAGGATCCTGGAGGGGGCCTGGGAATATGCCCATCCAGTCTACATGTGTTTTGTGGATCTGGAGAAGGCGTATGACCGGGTCCCCTGGGAGATACTGTGGGAGGTGCTGCGGGAGTATGGGGTGAGGAGGTCCCTTCTGAGGGCTATCCAATCCCTGTACGTCCAAAGTGAGAGCTGTGTTCGGGTTCTCGGTAGCAAGTCGGACTTGTTCCAGGTGGGGATTGGCGTTCGCCAGGGCTGCGCTTTGTCACCAATCCTGTTTGTAACTTTCATGGACAGGATATCGAGGTGTAGTCGGGGTGGGGAGGGGTTGCTGTTCGGTGGGCTGGGGATCTCATCGCTGCTTTTTGCGGATGATGTGGTCCTGATGGCATCATTGTTCTGTGACCTTCAGCACTCACTGGACCGGTTTGCAGCCGAGTGCGAAGCGGTTGGGATGAGGATTAGCACCTCTAAATCTGAGGCCTTGGTTCTCAGCAGGAAACCGATCGAGTGCCTCCTCCGGGTAGGGAATGAGGCGTTACCCTAAGTAAAGGAGTTCAAGTATCTCGGGGTCTGTTCTCGAGTGAGGGGACAATAGAGCAGGAGATTGGCCGGAGAATCGGAGCAGCGGGGGCAGTATTGCATTCGCTTTACCGCACCGTTGTGACAAAAAGAGAGCTGAGCCGGAAGGCAAAGCTCTCGATATACCGGTCAATTTTCGTTCCTACCCTCACCTATGGTCATGAAGGCTGGGTCATGACCGAAAGAACTAGATCGCGAGTACAAGCGGCTGAAATGGGTTTTCTCAGAAGGGTGGCTGGCGTCTCCCTTAGAGATAGGGTGAGAAGCTCAGTCATCTGTGAGGAACTCGGAGTAGAGCCGCTGCTCCTTAGCATCGAAAGGAGCCAGTTGAGGTGGTTCGGGCATCTGGTAAGGATGCCCCCAGGATGTCTCCCTAGGGAGGTGTTCTAGGCACGTCCAGCTGGGAGGCGACCTCCGGGTGAGGCCGGGGTAGGTGGAGAGATTATATTTCGACACTGGCCTGGGAACGCCTCGCGATCCCCCAGTCAGAGCTGGCAAATGTGGCTCGGGAAAGGGAAGTTTGGGGTCCCCTGCTGGAGCTGCTGCCCCCGCGACCCGATACCGGATAAGCGGATGAAGATGATGATGAGATGATGATGCACGCTGTCATTGACGCTAAAGGGGGCAATACACAGTATTAAGAACTAAGGGTATGCACACCTTTGAACAGGGGTCAGTTCATTTTTTTCTTTGTAGCCATTTTATGATTGGGTCATTCTGTTATTATGAGGAACCATTTAAGCCAAAAATATGTCCACTGTGTCTATGTTGTGTCTATGTTTTGTTCAATGTCCATGAGCTGACCTCACTTTTTGATCATGGGACGTGCACTACACATCTTTGGATTTACCAACTCGTTCTGAAAGTGTTTTTGATTTACAGTTAAAACTTTAAACGATTTGTTACACTATGCTCTTAACTTCAGTTGGATTATATTTTATTTTTACTATGTGTCACTGAACAATTAGTATGAACTGTTAGTATATACAATCAGTATTAGGTTTAGTGCATTAATGATCGCTGTACACACACAATGCTACTACCTGCAAAATGAGTCTCAGGGACAGACACATCCTGTACCACACAACATACCATATGAAAAAATTCTGCATAATGTTTCAATTAAAAAAGGCCATGTGAGAATTTGTATCCCACAGAAAGCCTGAGCAAATCTTGCATACTAGTCTCAATAATCTTGTCAATAGTAATGGATTGCATAAGCTTTCACTCCCTTTAATATTTCATTATGAGTGTGAACTTGAATATCCTACAAATGTTTAGAAATTACAATATAGTTGTGGCATATTCATTCAGATTCTTTGTTTAGGCAAGCTTACATTTGTTCAGGAGTCAAACTTAACCAAGTTACATATTCAATTATAGGACTAACAACTTCTCTGTCCCCCATATGCAATACTTGTATGGGAACTTTAATAGTAAGCCAAGATTCAACTAAGTCACGTAAAGGGAAGTAATTGGGAGATGTTTGACAATAACAAATAAGACATTTAGTTTGTCTTTAAGCATGGTGAAGTTCACCATTATGTTCTGGATCATCCATTAAACCACCCAGACACAGTAATGATACAGTTCATTCTCTGATCTACGCTGGAGGACAGTGTGATAGAGAAATTCCACAACAACAGGAGGGCAGGTCACCATGAGGCTATTGGTGATTATCAATCAACTACAGGAGGGCAGGTCACCATGAGACTATTGGTGATTATCAATCAACTACTGGAGGGCAGGTCACCATGAGGCTTTTGGTGATTATCAATCCACTACAGGAGGACAGGTCACCATGAGGCTGTTGGTGATTATCAATCAACTTCAGGAGGGCAGGTCACCATGAGGCTGTTGGTGATTATCAATCAACTACAGGAGGGCAGGTCACCATAACGCTATTGGTGATTATCAATCAACTACAGAGTTCAATTGTTGTGATGGGAGACAGAGGATGGGCCAACCGAATTACAAGAATATAAATATACAGAATTCAACTACAGTACCAGTCAAAAGTTGTGACATGCCTATTAATTGAAGGTTTTGTCTTTATTTCTACTATTTTCTACATTGTAGATAGTAGTGAAGAGATCAGACCTATGAAATAACTTGTATGGAATTATTTATTAACAGAAAAAGTGTTAAATTAAAATCCCTCCCTGTCTGAGGTGTCTACTTCACCCCTCTTCCCCCAGGTACCCAATCTGCTAGTCACATCCAGTTAAAAATCCCTAAAGCAAACACATCTTTCTGTCACTCCTCCTTTCAGTTCTCTACACATAGCGATTGGAATCAACTACAAAAAACGATAAAACAATCTACTTTTTCAACATTCCCACTTTGAAAAACACATAAAACACATTCACCTGTAACTGCTTCATGTGATGTGCCTGTTTATTGTAGTTCTACAGTTTTGTCCTGTTGTTGTCTTTGTCTATTGTCTAAATATGTGTCCTGCTGTATTGCTTTTATATTCTCTGCTGGCTGGTCTATGGTTTTTATCATGTATGCTATTATCATGCCCTGTGGTCATGCTCTGTTGTCTTTCATAATTCAGTGGTGTCTCCCTATGTGCTGGTTTTAATGTAGTTTAGTGCTGTCTCTCCATGTGCTTGGTGTTAATGTACACTGCTCAAAAAAATTAAGGGAACACTTAAATCACACATTGGGTCTCGATGAAAGAACTATATAAAAGATCAAAATCTTTACCATACATTGTGTAATTCGTTGAGAACAAAATGACATAACAATGGCCAATGGAAACCAAAATCACCAAACGATTGAGGGTTGGATTCAAGCACACACCAAAAATCAAAGTAAACAATTGAAATCAGAAGCTGTTCCAACTTGCGTGAATTTCCTCACGACAACTCATAATGTGACTCAGTAGTGTGTATGGCCCCCACGTGCCTGTTTGCACTCCAGACAATGTCTAGGCATGCTCCTGATGAGACGGTGGATGGATCAGGGCATCATTGAGCTCCTGGACTGTCTGTGGTGCTACTTGGCGGCATCTGATGCAGCAATACATAACGTCCCAGAGTTTCTCAATTGGATTCAGATCTGGGGAACGTGAGGGCCAGTAAGCACAGGTCCCACTAGAGGACGTCGGGCCCTTTTGCCACCCTCATGGAGCTTGTTTCTGACAGTTTGATCAGAAACAAGCACACCAGTAGCCTGCAGGAGGTCATTTTGTAGGGCTCTGGCAGTGCACCTCCTGATCCTCCTCGCACAAAAGAGGAGGATTGGGTTGCTATTGGGTTGATGCCCTTCTACAGGCCTGTCCAGCTCTCCTTGTGTTACGGCCCGTCTCCTGGTATCTCCTCCATTCTCTTGAGACTGTACTGGGAGACAAAGCAAACATTCTTGCGACGACACGTATGGATGTGCCATCCTGGAGGAGCTGGATTACTTGTGCAACCTGAATGGGCTGCAGGTACCCCCTCATGCTACCAGTAGTGCCAACGACACTAGCAAAGTGCACTCAGGAAGGATAAGGAGAGAGCAATTGTCTGTGGCCACCACCTGCAAAAACATTCTTTATTTTGGAGGTTGTCTTGCTGTTGCCTCCAGTGCACCTGTTATCGCTTTCATTTGCACCAAAACAGATGACATTGATTGCTTAAACAGATCACAATCGCTTATGCTTCCTAACTGGACAGATTGATATCCCTGAAGTTTAATTGACTTGGTGTTATACTGTAATGATTATGTTCCCTTAATTTTTTCGAGCAGTTTAGTTTAGTGGTGTCACTCTATGTGGTTGGTTGTAATGTATCTTTGTTTCTACTGTGCTGTAGTCATGTGTCTTATGTCTGTTGTCTTTCTCTTTTTATTTATTCTTGATACCCATTCCCTACAGTAGGATTGGGTATCACCGTTTTAGCTACCGTTGTGTGGTGTTTAAATAATGTTTCTGAATTAAAAATAAGGTACGTATATATATTAAAATTTTAGATTGTCTTTACAATGTAACATGTTTTATCTGAACGTTAGATAGAGCCAGTGAAATGTGTAACCTTTCACTGAGCAACTTGAATGACAAAATTACCATTTTAGGCAATGTCATCTCTTGTAACAATTTTTTTGACTTAAATTGACTTGCATATATTAAAAGACTGACATGTTGTTGTAATTGAAACTTCAATGTTGATCTGTCATTTTATTGGTCTCCTTAACCAGCCACATTTGGTGTTGCATGATGGTTCAGCAAGTTATTTCAATGAATCATTGCCAACTAAAACGTTTTTTCCAGTTATAGAATTTTAGCCAACCTGTCTACATTGTTTTACAGTACAGAATTAGAGAACTTATATAAGTGGTGATTTATCAATGCAGGATGCTTTTTCTAGGTTTAGAATACTTATGAAGTGGGAAGGGAATGTGTACAGCTTTTATCCATGACAATGTGTCTTAAAAATTATCTAGTTGATGTTAAATTGTTAAATTTGTGTGGGATGGGGGTCATTTCGCAGGCACCAGGGTTGTGTGTGTGTGTGTGTGTGTGTGTGTGTGTGTGTGTGTGTGTGCGTGTGCGTGTGTGTGTGTGTGTAGTGATCATTCATGCAAAGAGACTAAACTAGTTAATACTAGTAAAAATAAAGTATAATCAATAAAAGTTAAGAGCATACTGTAAGAAATCTTTTAAACTGTAAAAAAACACTTTCAGTAAATCCAAGGACGTGTAGCGCACTTCACGTGATCAAAAAGTGAGTGAGGTCGGGTGATGGACAATTTAGGAGTCGACAACGATGTAAACTAATGCCCGTGATAATGACAGAGCAGTAACAACCACAAATCCGAAGCAGTCAACGAACTCACAGGTAATGCAATACCAAATGCACATTGTAACGACAAAACAGACGACAATGCAGACGACATGCACAACGACATCGACCATTTGAACAAAAACGTAGACATAACATTGAACATATTTTTGGCTTAATATGTTATGACCTACAGTTGAATGTGAATCCCATAAGAAATAAAAGAGGTGTTTTGCCTACTCACTCATGTTTTCTTTACAAATGGTACATATATTACCAATTCTCCAAGGGTATGCAAACTTTTGAGCACAACTGTATTACAGGTTGCAATGTCTATTAAGTAGAGGTACGACTAGACTTTCTTTGAGATGAGATGAGGACGTGTTTGTAAGACCGAGTAACGAGTCTGTAACCTCATGAACAATAGACTGTCAAATGCTGCAATAAATAATTGAATTACTCTCTCCCTTGACAACCAGGTATGTGATCATTATTTCAATCACTATACGAAACGGCTGATTTCTAACAAGGATGTTTCTTTCCTGATGAAGAAATAAAATAGCCCACACCTGTCCATGAAACAGCTTTTGAGTCAAATGTCCAATTACTTTTGGTCCCTTGAAAAAGAGGGTGGCAACATATTAAAGAGCTGTTATTCCTAAACTCTACCTCCAATTTGGATGCGAATACCCTCAAATTAAAGTTGAGGGACTGCACTTTAAGCCCATATTCATTATTTAACTGTAACTTGAATACATTTTGGTAAACAGCCAAAATAACATTGATCCTGGCCAAGGCTCATTGATGCACATGGGGAGTGAATCCTGGCCCCTGTGGTCCGATCCAACAGACGAGCTACTGTACAGTCGTGGCCAAAAGTTTTGAGAATTACACAAATATAAATTTTCACAAAGTCTGCCTCAGTTTTAAACTAATGCCCGTGGTAATGACAGAGCAGTAACAACCACAAATCCGAAGCAGTCAACAAGTCCAACGAACTTACAGGTAATGCAATACCAAATGCACATTGTAACGACAAAACGGACGACAATGCAGACAACATGCACAACGACATCCACCATTTGAACAAAAACATAGACATAACATTGAACATATTTTTGGCCTAATATGTTATGACCTACAGTTGAATGTGAATCCCATAAGAAATAAAAGAGGTGTTTTGCCTACTCACTCATGTTTTCTTTACAAATGGTACATATATTACCAATTCTCCAAGGGTCCGATCCAACAGACGAGCTACTGTACAGTCGTGGCCAAAAGTTTTGAGAATTACACAAATATTAATTTTCACAAAGTCTGCCTCAGTTTTAAACTAATGCCCGTGGTAATGACAGAGCAGTAACAACCACAAATCCGAAGCAGTCAACAAGTCCAACGAACTTACAGGTGGGACAAGGGGGACCCACAGTTTTTATGATGGCAATTTGCATATACTCCAGAATGTTATGAAGAGTGATCAGATGAATTGCAATTAATTGCAAAGTCCCTCTTTGCCATGAAAATGAACTTAATCCCAAAAAATAAGGCTTCAGGACGCCCATGAAGAAGGCTTCAGGACGCCCAAGAAAGTCCAGCAAGCGCCAGGACCGTCTCCTAAAGTTGATTCAGCTGCGGTATCGGGGCACCACCAGTGCAGAACTTGCTCAGGAATGGCAGCAGGCAGGTGTGAGTGCATCTCCACGTACAGTGAGGCGAAGACTTTTGGAGGATGGCCTGGTGTCAAGAGGGGCAGCAAAGAAGCCTCTCCAGGATAAACATCAGGGACAGACTGATATTCTGCAAAACGTACAGGGATTGGACTGCTGAGGACTGGGGTGAAGACATTTTCTCTGATGAATCCCCTTTCCAATTGTTTGGGACATCCGGAAAAAAGCTTGTCCGGAGAAGACAAGGTGAGCGCTACCATCAGTCCTGTGTCATGCCAACAGTAAAGCATCCTGAGACCATTCATGTATGGGGTTGCTTCTCAGCCAAGGGAGTGGGCTCACTCACAATTTTGCCTAAGAACACAGCCATGAATAAAGAATGGTAACAAAACATCCTCTGAGAGCAACTTCTTCCAACCATCCAAGAACAGTTTGGTGACGAACAATGCCTTTTCCAGCATGATGGAACGCTTTGCCATAAGGCAAAAGTGATTACTAAGTGGCTCGGGGAGCAAAACATCGAAATTTTGGGTCCATGGCCAGGTAACTTCCCAGACCTTAATCCCATTGAGAACTTGTGGTCAATCCTCAAAAGGCGGGTGGACAAACAAAAACCCACAAATTCTGACAAACTCCAAGCATTGATTATACAAGAATGGGCTGCCATCAGTCAGGATGTGGCCCAGAAGTTAATTGACAGCATGCCAGGGTGTATTGCAGAGGTCTTGAAAAAGAAGAGTCAACACTGCAAATATTGACTCTTTGCATAAACTTGTAATTGTCAATAAAAGCCTTTGACACTTATGAAATGCTTGTAATTATATTTCAGTATACCATAGTAACATCTGACAAAAATATCTAAAAACACTGAAGCAGCAGACTTTGTGAAAATTAATATTTGTGCCAGTCTCAAAACTTTTGGCCACGACTGTAGCTGAAATTGCTGAAAAAGTTAATAGAAAGGTGTCAGAACACAGTGCATCACAGTTTGTTGCGTATGGGGCTGCGTAGCCGCAGAACAGTCAGGGTGCCCATGCTGACCCCTGAGAACATTGCCGAAAGCGCATACAATGGACACGTGAGCATCAGAACTGGACCATGGAGCAATGGAAGAAGGTGGCCTGGTCTGATGAATCACGTTTCCTTTTACATCATGTCGACGGCCAGGTGCGTGTGTGTCACTTAGCTGGAGAACACATGGCACGAGGATGCACTATGGGAAAAAAGCAAGCCGGCGGAGGCAGTGTGATGCTTTGGGCAATGTTCTGCTGGGAAACCTTGGGTCCTGCCATTCATCTGGATGTTACTTTGACACGTACCACCTACCTAAGCATTGTTGCAGACCATGTGCACCCTTTCATGGCAATGGTATTCCCTGATGGCATTGGCCTCTTTCAGCAGGATAATGAGCCCTGCCACAAAACAAAAATGGTTCAGGAATGGTTTGAGGAACACAACAACGAGTTCAAGGTGTTGACTTGGCCTCCAAATTCCCCAGATCTCAATCTAATTGAGCATCTGTAGGATGTGCTGGACAAACAAGTCCGATTCATGGAGGCTACACCTCGTAACTTACTTAAAGGACTTAAAGGATCTGCTGCTAACGTCTTGGTGCCAGATACCACAGCACACCTTCAGAGGTCTAGTGGAGTCCATGCCTCGACGGATCAGGGCTGTTTTGGCGGCAAAAGGGGGACCCACACAATATTAGGCAGGTGGTCTAATGTTATGGCTGTTCGGTGTATGTTTTCATGGAAAACAAGGACATTTCTAAGTGACTCCAAACTAAGTGACCCCAAACAGTAGTGCATATTGACATATTGACAACACTGATTGTACCACGGCTGAAGTGGCAATTCTGTTTCCTTCAAATATAGACTTTTAACAAAACAACTGATTTAGCAACACTAAAGTGGAAAATCAGGCCTAACATGATAAAAAAAATCCTACCATGATAAAAACTGAAATAACTTTCTGAGGGGTAGAGCCCAAAGACCTGGCAAAAATCCTTTAGTAAATTTCAGCCATCACCTGATTCAATTCATCATCCAGCAAATTATTATAATGAAGCGTGCTAGATTAGGTTTTGACTAAAAACCTATAAGATAGACTTCAGCTCTTGGGAACATGTTGATAGAGTTTTCTTTTAGAGTACCACCTATGTACTACTACATAAGTACCCTCAAAAGTACCCTCAAACATCAATCTAGTTTTACACAAGCTGTTGTTGTGAAATGTATAAGGAGTGAGGGATCTTGAAACTGAGAGCAAAAGGCTGTGAGAAGTCATGGAGAAGGTTTGAAGTGAGAATAATGGGAGTGAAAGACATAGGGGAAAGTGAGGAAGAAGGGGTGAAGTGAGGTCATGATGATGCTGATACTACTTCTCAATTTTATATTTTTGTTTGGGGAAGTGAAAATGACTGTAGAAACTACTATAAAGCCATATGTCACTGGAAGGTCTTTATTGAGCACTCGTCACAGCATTAACACGTCACAAGATTAAAGATTTTAATCTCAGATGAAACTGTGGTCAAACTGCACAAATACAAATATATACAAATATATATATACACACACACACACACACACTGTTATAAATCCTTATACTCATAATACTGAATAGGATGTGTCGAAATCTCTGAACAAAAGTCCCTATGATATTATATATATGTGAATGATGATTGTGTGTGTGTTTGTGTGGTATATGTGCGTTTCTGTGACCATGTGTGTGTGTGCTTTGAGTGGGTGGGGGACCTCTCTAATAAATGAGACGCAATACAGTTTCTGTCTCAACCCATGAGAGTGGGTTGAGACAGAAACTGTATTGCGAGAGGTAAAGATAACAAGCCGTGTGGACATTTTTGTTTTTGACTTGCAAATTAAAATATGATAATATATGATGTATGACATGCTGAATGTGAAAGCAGTGAATTAGAAAATAGGCAAAGCATGATTCTTTTGAAAATAAGCAAAGCATGATTCTTTTGAAAATATTTCATGGGAAATGTGATAATGATTGAATGTGTTATTAGATGTGAATGTGAATATAAATATTGCCTGTAATAAGCCTGACCAACAAAGGATAAAGTAAATTAAATATTTGCCATAATAAAAAAAGAAAGAACATGTATGTTTTAGGGAACATGTATGTTTCCCTCTGGAAATTCGGAGGGTGTAGGGCTTGCCCCAAATTAGATGTTTTTTCTGAAAACGTTATTTTTTCACTAGGTGTCACAAACCTAAAGATCCTAATCTCAGACAGAACTATGGTGCAGGCAGGAATGCATGTATGCACGTTCGTACACACACACACACACACACACACACACACACACACACACACACACACACACACACACACACAGATCACAGGACAGTTTTCCACTTTGCCTCAGACCATCTTAAATGAGCTTGGGCCCAGACAAGGCGATGGGGGTTCTGGATCTTGTTTACATATGGTTTCTTCTTTGCATGGTAGAGTTTTAACTTGCATTTGTGGATGCAGCGACATACTGTGATCACAGACAATGGTTTTCAGAAGTGTGCCTGTGCCCATGCAGTGATTTCCACTACTGTTTTTAATGCAGTGCCGCCTGAGGGCCCGAAGATCATGGCCATCCAATATTGGTTTTCGGCCTTGTCGCATACCGTTATGGAAATTCTTGAACTAATGTACATTTGCTTTTCTATTACCTGGTATGTAACTCTGGTCTTTGTTTGTGACACACGTCTGCATAATATCAGAGGATCATTAGGTACTCTGACCATCTGTTAATCTGCCCAAACCAATAAGGGTATCTGTCCTTTGTTCCTTAGGAATGTGGCCCTTGGGGGAAGTAGGGGCAATTGGCCCATTTGGGTAAACACGACAGTAAACACCTAGGGCAGGAAGGATAAAGTGGGTGGACAGCCTGCCCTTTGGGTAAAACCTGTGTGACATAAGATAGCTGGGCAGCATCTTACCACACCCCTTTTAATTAATTGTAATAAATATTGACTGTTCATGTACAGGTGCTGGTCATAAAATTAGAATATCATCAAAAAGTTGATTTATTTCAGTAATTCCATTCAAAAAGTGAAACTTGTATAATGTATACATTCATTCCACACAGACTGATATATTTCAAGTGTTTATTTCTTTTAATTTTGATGATTATAACTGACAACTAATGAAAACCCCAAATTCAGTATCTCAGAAAA
>JACXGI010012858.1:0-21899 GCA_016801175.1 Esox masquinongy | reverse complement strand
GGAGGGAGCTGAAGGTTCGAGTTGCCAAACGTCAGCCTCGAAACCTTAATGACTTGGAGAAGATCTGCAAAGAGGAGTGGGACAAAATCCCTCCTGAGATGTGTGCAAACCTGGTGGCCAACTACAAGAAATGTCTGACCTCTGTGATTGCCAACAAGGGTTTTGCCACCAAGTACTAAGTCATGTTTTGCAGAGGGGTTGAATACTTATTTCACTTATTAAAATGCAAATCAATTTATAACATTTTTGACATGCGTTTTTCTGGATTTTTTTGTTATTATTCTGTCTCTCACTGTTCAAATAAACCTACCATTAAAATTATAGACTGATCATTTCTTTGTCAGTGGGCAAATCAGCAGGGGATCAAATCATTTTTTCCCTCACTGTAAATGGAATGAAAAACGTTTGAGGGAGTACAAGACATACTCTAAGACATTAAATACTTCTCTGAGTTAAATACAGTGTTTCTACTGTGCTGTTCTTTAAGCATGATAAAGGTCTTCAGCTAAAAGAGTAAAAAATAATTTAGTAATCAAAGTAACTGGTACTGCCTTGAACAATAATGCATGCACTATTGGCAAGTAAATATGAATAACAAAGGCTGTTAGGTGTTTATCAGCTTGATCTTACACTAAAAAAAAAATATGAATAACACTTAATTGGGCAAAAATGGTTCAATGAAAACCAAAATCATCAAAAAATAAATATCCCAATCAAAAACAGGTGCCACAGAAAGGTGAAATTAAGAATGTTCTCTTTTCATCTTACTGCAGTCAGAATTGTATTTTTTTACTGTTTAATGTTTCTAATTTGTTTCATAAGACATGCTCTCCTTCACACATGTTTACATTTTGTCAGTCAAAGCAGCACTAGTTATGTAACAGCCCAGTCAGAAAGGCTTAATATGTACTGTTACCAAGTGGATGACAGTTCACCTTAGTCAAGGGAAGATGGAATACATTTAGGGAATCAAAAGTTACCTATGAAAATGACTTGGCTACAAAACGCTACGTAAGTTTAGGCTGAATATCTGAAAACTATTCAAATAATAAAATATCGAATTCACATCCCTAGTGCACACAGATTTGAAATGCTTTAACAAAGCTGGCCTACAACCAGACTTAAGTATTAAGAGTTTGTATGTTTTAAAATACTGTGATCATCTTTTCTCACAAAAAAACTTTACAGGAAGCCTAAGAATATTAGTTTAACTTATGTGGAATGCCATTTGAAACGTGATCCGGTGGGAATTAAACATCTCTATGATGTGTCTCCTCAGAGGACTGAACTCTGCGTCAGGCTGGGTACCAACAGACGCTCTGGGTCAGCTGCGTGAGCGCGGCACCAAGCCGTCCCATTACACTAATGCCTTGAAAACCCCCATCTGCTCAAGGTTAGAGAAAGGTAAGGGTTAATCACATCAATCTGTGTCAGTCCAGGTTTGCAGCACAGCCAGCATGTCTAGGAATTTCTCTAGTTTCCTATACCAGCCCAGGAACATTCTAGGTACTCCCACCATTTCCTGGAAACTGAAACAAGTCTGGATAACCACCTCATTAATTGGACTTTGAACAAACATGCCTGGATCACCTGAGTAAACCATTAGGCCCTACCTCCCTGAACTACTAAAAGAAAACAATCACAGACAATGAAATATTATTTTTACGAACGGGGTAATAAAATGTCAAGATGCCCACATCAGTTTCCTGCAAGTACCCGTCCAACCCGCCGGAAACATCTTCCACAAAGCTAATGATCATGAAGAGCACGTTCTTCTTTCCACTGAAATAAAGCATAAAAATAACACAATAAAAATAACTACTGACATAATTAGCACAGACTAGGCTGCACAAAGTTTGAATTGTCTAGCTCTTGTCAAGCAATGCTTGCCCCTCAACTTTTCATCCCCTCAACAGAAACTCCTAACGGGCTAGGCAAAGTCTAGTACTGGGTACATAAGCACATCCCACAAGGTAATTCTGACTAATCACAGCTTGCTCAACCAGAAGGTTTGTGTAAATGTAGGAGCTTCAAGGAGCTAATGACCACAATAATACTTGGAAGTGCCCGATCCATCGCAAGGAGTCATAAAAGTAGACCATAGGAAGGCAACCCTGTCTGACATCTGTTGATAGTATACCGTGACTAGGATAAGCTTTCTGTATCTAAACAAGACAAAGAAACCAATCCATGAATCCTACTTAAAAGAGATATGTCAATGAGATCCCCTGAAACGCGCGCACGCACGCACGCACGCACGCACGCACGCACGCACGCACGCACGCACACACACACACACACACGCACGCACTTTGGGAAATGATTCTGATCTGATGGGCATGTTCATCCTCAGGCACATACCCTACAGCGCAAACACATTGAACTGTAAAGGGCACAGGCCTCAAAATCCAATCCAAATGCAAATTCACATTAAAAAAACCTTTGTCATTATGAACCTCAAATTGAGTTTCTTGTTGCACCCCACCTGTCAGGGGTGACATTTGTACAAGTGTTCATATGTAGAGCGCTTACTCTCTGAGACTGCCCACTCACCCCTTCTACATCTGGCCTCCGTGGAGCCGTTGCTGGCGGAGTTCTGGGAGTGTGACCGCAGAAGCCTTTGTCCTCATTGAAAAGCAGCTGAACCAACAGGAAAGCCAACCCCAGTCAATGAATTGATGGAACAATTTCAAATATTGGAAGGCCCTCAGCGGGGGAAGGAAAACGTTACAGATGACACGCAGTAATTGTTATTTCTGTTCACCACGGTTGTTTTGTTTTGCTTCTCTTTAAGCAAAACACAGTTCTGTAAAACAGTAGGAAAGTCAACAGTTCCCCATTTGTACCTACTCAATGTGTATTGACATCTGTGAAAACAGAGATTGACGATTTCTAGAGTTGTCCCCCTAGACAAAAAACATTGGTTGACAGAGTTGTCTGTTCGACTGACCTATAGATTTGTACAACTAACTATTTTACCTTATGTGCATTAATAAAATTTGCTATGCAGATTGTTTATATAATTGACTGACATGACACATTGACATTGTAAAAATCAAAAGAAAATACATGAGACTAGACAATAGGAACATTGCTGTTGCAACCAATTTACTAAACTTATTTTTGCAATGACAAAAAAATAAGAGACAATTTACCTGCTGAATACAAGACATACAGCAAAAATACACTGAAACTGAGCTCAGCTGCCGAACATCCCTGAATTTTCAACCAAGGACTACACAGCTTGCGTCTTTACCTCTTAGTCATTGTTTTATTTCTAATCTAATTTACTAGAGAACAGAGCCGAGACAAAACTTGTCATTAGCCAAATATTAATGGACTGAAATGTAGATTAAATAAGTTATTTATGACATTTTGGTTAATCACCTCAGCACTACTGTGAAAAGACATAACAGCACAGTGTTTCAAAATCCTGGTCCTGGGGACCCCAAGGGGCACATGTTTTTGCCCAAGCACTCACACACCTGATTCATAGACTTGATGATAGGTTGATTACGTCAATCAAGAGCATAAGTGGTAGGGCAACATTTGAATCAGGTGTGTGATTGCTACGGCAAAAACATGCACCCCTTGGGGTCCCCAGGACCAGGAAACACTGTACTAGTAACTGGCAGATACCACAGAATTAGGTAAAATATATATAAAGCATTGGTAAACCAATGCTTGTTGGTTCTAAAAAAACAAAAAAGCATTGCTGTGCTTGAGCTAGGCACTTAACTCTGTTTTTAACCCTAAAGCCTTCTGCGAAGAGTTTGCTATTTGACTAAAATATAAATGCATAAATCTGGGGGTTAAAAAATGGAAGGAAGAAGACGGTGTTTTATGGTGGACATAATTTGGCATGAGCCATGTCCTGACATCTGGCTGTTTGGAATGGACACAACTGTGTCATAAATGATGTTAGACTAATTTAATGCTGATCAGATAATATGCTCTGAAATAAGCCATGTTTTAATACTGTCATTTATGACTTAATGGATCACGTATTGTGCCATTTACCATGTTTGTGTGACATAACTTAGGAGTGATCAGTCGTAGTACATAATTGAAACCTGTCCTGTGTATTCAAGGGGCAATTCTCACCCAAAGTGTTAGTTTTAGCAGCTTGCCTGCCATATTTTTCCAGTTTAAAAACTGGCAACCAGCTGCAACATCTGGTTCAAATGGATGGGGGTATGTCGGCGAGAAGCTCAGAGGAAGACTGCGCACATGTAACAACTCATTATTCAGAGCTTACCCAATAACAAACTCATCAAGTGCAATGTGACAAAGTCAGTTACATCCAACAACAAGCCGCTACAACGACCCAGGCTCAGACCTTAATCATTGCCTTCAATTGATAAGTGAGTTTGAATAACGAGACACAATGGCTTTTCAGAAACATACACGTTTATGTCCAAATACAGTAATAATAATTGAGTTCGTTCAACCTTCTACATCGACCAACAGCCAAAGCAATTTAGCACTGAGAGCTCGTCTGGATGCAGAACAAGTTACAGAAAGTCAACTAGGGGAGATGGTGCTGACTGCCTAAATGACTTCCTCTCCCGCCCTGAGCAATGCAGTGCTCAACAGACAGGGAACGGGAGGGAAGTAAACAGAGTGAGCCTGGCTGTGGAAGGAGCATATGGATAACATGGCACAAGATTACATCATCCTAAGGGAATGCCTCCCTGGGGAGATGAAGTCTGAACTGGGAGAAGAAAAAAAAAACATCAGTTTAACAGATAGACATGTGAAAGAGTAAGAAATTAGAAAGAAAAAATGGTATTTAATCGCGTAAAAACAAATTGTGTTGTCAAATGTTTATTGCCGACAGAGATTATATCTGAACCAGGAGAAAAGGTCCACGTGATCTCCCTCTCCCACTTTTTCAGTGAATTCACATTTTTCAAGAGACCACTGCAGTTAATCTCAAATTGAAATGGCACTCATTCAAAGTGCAAAATGTAAAACACAAATCAAGAAGCCTAGAAAACGTGACAGAAAACATTATTTCCCACCATTTAAACAAAACATAGCAAAAATGTCTTAATTTGTGATATTAGGTTAAAAACAATCTATGAGGCCATCTAGAATTGGTGCAGAAAAAATAGCCTCACAGATTGTGAGAATTCTCCATGATTGATTTAAAGAAGCTGTGGAAAAAAAGCACTGAGAGTAATCTCTTTTCTCTCATTTCAGACCAGGGACCAATGCCCCCCTTCCTTCAAATTATTTCTATCAGACACAACGCTAGCTTAAATATTTAATTTGGCTCTTCCTGGTGAATGGAAAGGCCTGGAATTTGCCTCAGCTCTGATCCTGGATGTACATCAAACACAGCAGCTGTCATCCCCTTCTCCCAGTCAAAACAATGTCCTCTCATGTAAACGTTTCACTGTTTGTGTTGAAATGGTGAGAGAGAGGAGAGAAAGTGTGTTGAGGCCCTATGCTAGCGTCACAGACAGTAGTATTCGGGAGGGAAATGATCTCCACTTTGCAGTATGATGTGACGTGGGACATATTAAGCGTTTACACTTGCTTAAACATCAGCATTACCATGGTTTCTAGATAATCAATCTGAAACATGGCTCCCAAGAAAAGCAGCCCTAACTGTGACAAGCCAAATCACTGATTAAAATAATATTGAAATGTACCTCACAAGTCGTCCAATCCTGTTTGTCCTTTGGTCAGTAGGAAGTGGAGATTAAATATACACAGCAAAATAGCAGTAAGCAGACTTCTTGGATCATATTAGCTTGTGTCTAGTTTGTATTTTCAAAATCTAAATGTGACTGATGCAAATATGTAAACAGCTGAATGCAGAGATACATAATAACATAATATTACTATAATGAAAAGTTACAAGAAATTCTTGTCTCATCGAAGGTTACTCATGTCTTGTGATGTGGCTATTTGAAATGTCATAATATGAAGAAATTCAAAAAGCTGAGGCTGAAAAGATGGAAGACAAACTGTCTGTATCTGATGAAAAATACAGAAAGATCCCTTCCTTGAGGGATGGAATTAAATGTAGTTAAGTGCTTCCTCAGCATCTTACAGTCATCTAGCATTAAAGTACACACATCGACGATAAAAATAAGCCTTAAAAGACATCACCATGTTTGAATGATTGGCAAAAATGTTATCTTTCAGTACGATAATGACCCCAAAAACTCCCTGAGATGAGTAACACCTACATGAAGTGGAAGTTCACTGATGGAACACACAGTATAATACTGGCCACCTCAGAGTCTTGACCTTAACATGATTAAAGCTGTGTGGGATCCCTTGGACCAAGTCCAAAGAGTTATGGCAAATCCCGCAAGTTTAGAAGAAGTTATCACAGGATTAATTGAAAATAATTCTACGAAAGCAAACTGCTTCAGAATGACTATTGCACAGTACATACGACAAAACCATATATAGCAGCATACTTGGAAGTACCGGAAACACTTCCTTGAGGATATTTTGTGTCAGATTACCTCATACAGATGGACAAAATCAGCATGCAACAGGTAAAGTATGTTCAAATTAAGTTGTCAACATTTTGACTTGTCATGGGTCTTTTAATAAAAAATGTCCATACACATTAGGACACCAGGGCTGCATTTCAATCACAAAATAGACATCCCCTTAGCCCTACACCCCAAGTCCTTAAATTATGATTTACATCATCATGTCCCAGTGTACTTACGAGTGCCCTGGCCCAAGCAAGGGAGTGATGATCGGAGTTAGATAACTTGCTACAGAGTTTGCAAACCAGCTATGTACTTCACAATAGTCTGAAGAATGAGGTGCCAGACTGACACACAAAGTAGACTTGTTGATTACATTTAACACTTCACGGCCACAAGGGCTAGATGTGTGACTACAGTTTGCATTAAATCGTGGGCGATACCAATCCTGTAAATTAGCAAAACTGTTCATTTGTCCCCTCAAGTTAAATCACTGGTTGAGGGGCAGCTTTTGTGAAATGGACCAGCATGTAAGAGGGCAATCAAACTGCATTTTATTTTGATGGGGATTCCCCAGAGGGAAAGTGTCTACGAAAAATGCTTAGGGGCTAAACACCACCTGATTGGACTGCAGCCCAGGTGACAGCAGGTGAATGCAATTAACTACCAGACAGAAACAAAACCCAGAAATGTTTTGACCCTTCAGGACCGGAGTTCAGGACCCGAAGGGCACTGATTCAAATATTGGACATATGTCTACTCAGGCAGGCAAGTACTTATAGTTTCCCAATAATGTATCTGATGACCAATCCCATCAGAATGGGGAGGCCTGTGTGAACGCTGCCAGTCTCCCAATCTAGCCCCTTGAGGCTCCATTTAACTATCAAATTTTCAATTTTAATGATTGGTGCACACATACAACACTAGCGCGATTTCACTTTACTGATAGATCACTGTTGAAAAATTACAACGAATAAAGTAATGCATGTGGGACAGACAGTGACATATACAAATACAATTTTACCCATCCTTAAAAAAAGCACTTATCATCCTTTCCCACAAAGTCAAATGAGATATAGCGGATCTATGATGAATATCTCTTGACATTTGCTGGCGCGCGCGCCACACAACACACGCAGAGAAAATCGGATTGTAAGCTTGGTTCTAATAACTTTTCCAAGTTAAACTTTTTCATAGTTTTTTTTGTTTGACCTGTGCTAACGTGTGGTTAGCTGCTTAGTATAGCTAGTTTACTTTGCAGGCGTGATAAATTACATCTAAAACGTTCTCAAGTAATCTGTATTTTCGCAGCTTTGTTTCTTGCATTTCAAAATAAGATATGATTCAATACGCCAGATATCGCGGCCTACTAAAAACAGTAAGTAGCTTCACTATCATCAAACTTAAAAAAAAAAAAATACATCAACCACCCTTTCAAATACACAAATGTCCAGCAAACTAACCTTAGTGAGCTACAGTGCAATATTTTGCTACACAATAAACATAGCTAGCTCGCGCTAGCAAGTCTGAAGGACATTATTTTGGGTCACTTACCTGTTAAACGCAGCTTAACAGGACCGTTACGCCGAACTCCTTGGTTAGACATCTCCACTTGCTTCCAGCTTGACTACATGTGACAAAAATATTTCATATAGCCGCTATAGACTACAAGGTTTATCAACCATTTAGCCAGGTTTAGACAGAATTAACAATAATGGAGTCAAGGCATTGTGGCCCGGATGTAGACAGCACTACCATCATGGTATTACACACATACACCCTCGCGCACACATGCACTAACGGGAATTACTAACTATAGATGCTGCAGACTGCTTTTAACCAAATACTTCTGCTAATTCGAATTCTGACCGACAAACTTAATAAATGAAAAACCGCAAGCCTAAGTCATACTTCACATATTTAGAGCAGCGAATACCTAGGAATTCAACCCTCTTCCGAGTCAGACTAGCGTTGAACTGTTGAGCTCGTTCGCCCTTCAGTGCAGAGATCCTACTTTATGGGAGGCTACTCTGCAAGTAACCGATCAATGACGACATGGTGGGAAACGTAGCCATCTGCCAGTTCTAAAACGGTAACCCTTGGTGAACAACCGTAGAAACATCTAATCATTTTGTACAGTTTTTTTTTTAACACAAAATTGTATTCAGACGAGTTACAGCAGAATGCTAACATCACTAAAAAAAATTAATGGCCCTGGCGATACATATTCCGTTGTGAATGGGTTACAACTTAAATTATTTCCATATTACCCAAGCCCCACAAGAAAACAGTTATGGGTTTCTTTCAACAATTTTATTTACATAGATTTTTAAAAGGTATGTACATTAGACAAAGAATTAGACTATTACAGAGCACAAACAATGACAGTATAGAGTAGAGATTATATAGCGAAGAGGTATTTAGAAGTTGAAAGTGCTTTGGTTTTCAGTGATCTGGAATGCATAGCCATCGGTTGTTGTTTCTGGGGCAACACATTGGTCTTCCTCTTCCTACAAATCAGAACATTTCAAAGGACTGAAGCAAACCAATCATACAAATACAGTCTGCAATACAATGGCATTTGCCAACAGTGTGGTCCAGATTTCAGAATTCGAATGTTAAGAAAAAAAAAAGGGTTAACTCCACTCTGATTCAAGGTTTTCCCTCAAATATACATTAAAAGGTTTGGGTGTTAGGAAAAAATGTCCACAACAAAGCTGAACACTTCAGGGGGCCAATTTTGAGGTCTATAAATATAATACTGAAGACGTCTGGATTTTGGACTCTACAGACCCTTAAATTGAGCATTCAGTTAAAGTAGTTTCTGTAGCAAAATAGTTGGCCACTGGAGTGATTATGAAATTGGGAGGGGAGGGTAATTGATTAATGTCCAATTTCGGCCTTGCCCCATCGCACCAATTCCACAGCATGTTTGGGAGAGTGGAAGATTGAGAAGAGTTCTCTATGCATCTCAAATGCATTCCACTTCTAATCATAATACTCGCTCAACCAGGACATTCACTGGTATTTACATGCACATTCGCTGAACAACCACAATTAAGCTTGCAGGCACCCAACCCATCACAAGGTGCCACTAGAGAGCCACAAGACAAGGCAGCCCATTCCAACATCCTAACCTTTCACCCCAGATGATGCTTGGTCAATTTGCAACAACCATCTCTGGGACCTCATGGCGCTCAGTGTGAATCAATGACATTGCTGTACAATGAGGCAGTGACTTGCATTAACAAATTTAATTGAGAAGGTTTAGGCAAACTTTTTCAATGAGTATTATTAATGACTACACCAGGAGTCTCCAGGTAGTCGATTGACCAACCGGTATCTCACAGCCCATTTATGAGTAGCTTGTCAAACAATTCAGAAGGTACATTGTGTTTCACCGCAAATGTTCAAACCAATCCCACAAGTATCAGACAACCCAGGCTCCCAGCTACTGTCTAATCAATGAAACATTGACATCACTAACCTCTGTTTAACCATTATCACTAAATGTCAGGCAATTCCTTTCCAACACTGCAACGCCCCACATTTGATCACTCCATTTGTATCAATTTAGTAACTATAAACGCATCTTGTATAGAGAAAATGCACTTAAACCCATTTTGCAGTTTTGGGGAAAGTTCTATTATGTATAATGTTTGCTTCAAAACCTAAAACTGAATAGACAAGAAACAAGGCAGTAAATCAGACACAGGGAGAAAAAAATATTTTCTTCACTGAAGACCACATGCAATTGCCTGATTTTCCTCGATGCATTTCAAACCATACATCTCAGATTTAAAATTTTATTACAAATGACAAAATTTCATTGTGGAAAAGTGGTAGGAGAACTGAAATAAGGCCAAGTATCCCAAAAAAGTTAGGTACCCATGTTATAACATGCAAACAAAGAAGTGTACTATGCACATAGACTTGGCAAAACAATGCTTACCTCGCCAGAGAAATATTTCTCAATCAGGTTGAGGGATGCTTTGTAGACAAGCTCATTCTCATGGGACTGCAGAGCTTCAATCTTGTCTAGGCCACCACATTCCTCGATCATCAGGCAAAGTTTGTCTACTTCACCAATCTTATCTCCAGCCTGATGGTCAAGAAAAAATAAAAATCACCCTAATATTGCAGTTGTAGGAAACATATCCTTGTCTACACTAGTAAAACAAATACTTCATGGTGAGACCCCTTACTAGGAAGATGTTGGTAATGGCATCCAAAATGACAAGGATGGTTTTGCAGTCCTTTGTTGAGAGCAGATTCAACAGAGGCTCCAGCACATTGGCTTGAACAAGGTACACAATCTGTTCAACAGTGCCCCCACTGGTCAAGTTGGTTATTGCCCACACTGCTTCTTTCTGAGTTTTGTAGTCACCCTGCATGAAAAGATGAATAAGTAGGGGAAAATCCTCCCATTAGTCATGAACAAATCAATCTAATTTTCTAATAGTTGAATATAGAAAACAAACAGACATACCTTGCGGAGGACATCCACCATTAAAGGGACAAGGCCAGCATTGATGACATCTTGGATCTGAGTGTCTCTCCCGGCAGTGATGTTGGAAAGGGTCCAAGAGGCCTCCTTCTGAATGTTACTCTTGTGATGACACAGCAGGCCAGGAAACATGGTGAGGGCCCCAGCATTCAGCACTGCCTGAGTCTGTTCATCTGTGCCGGTTACAATATTTCCAATTGCGCGCAGAGAAGGAGTCTGATGAAGAGGACAGGTCAAAGACAAAAGGGGCACATGGGTAATAGTAAACACAGATACGGGTGACTACCTCATAACTGTACATGACAGCCTTCCCACCCTTGCAGGACAAATAAAGGATGCATACCACAATGGATAGCTCCCGGTAGCCAAGCAGCTGTACCAGGCGGGAGACCAGTCCAGTCTGTACCACCACTTCAATGCGATCATTAGGTCCGTCAGTCAGATAGGACACTGCCCAGCAGGTGTCAGCCAGCACCTCCTTATCGTCATGGTGCAGCAGAAGCACCAACGTGGGAAGGATCTGCTGCACAGCTGCCAGAGGAGGAGACGGGTTCTTGTTGCGGCATAGGTTTGACAGTGTCCAGGTGATGTTCCTTAGATACCCAGACTGCAGAGAAATATATATAATTAGACCCCCCCACACACATTTTCCTATTAGCAATGACTTTGCAGACAGCTACTTCAAGTTGAGGTGTAGTTACTTCAGAGTTGATGCACTCTGCCATAAGAAAAATGAAAACTTTCAAGTCATTCTGGATAACTCTGCTAAATTACTCAAATGTAAAAGTGTTTTTCAGGGGGTTTATTCATTGAGTTATAGCACCTCCTAGTGGCCGGGGGGCAAAGTTTTATAGGACTCATTATTGCATTTTTAAGAGTCACTGCATCTTGAACCTAAAAACAAACAAACAAACAAAACAGGACACTTACAGAGAACACAGACAGCTCAGGGACAGCAAGCAAACTGAGCAGGGGAGCCACAGCTCCGTGCTTGATGACCATGTCTCTGTAGACCGACCCATCTCCTAACCAACAAAATAATGGATGCAATGTTGAGGGAAGGACATTTTATTTTAAGGGTCTGAAGATGTGGAAACAAAAAGTAATATCTCACCTGCAATATTACCCAATGCCCAGACAGCCTGCTCACTGATGTGGGGGTGAGGAGAACTGATTAGGCTTATAAAGGCAGGAATGGCTCCACCTTCCACAACAGCACGGGTCTGGTCAGATGTTCCAGATGCAATGTTGGTTAAAGCCCAGGCGGCCTCAAACTGGATAGTCGGCGAATCCACAAAACCCAAGAAAGCTACGAACTTAGGAATCAGCCCAGCACTGATGATAAGCTCAATGGGAGGATGCCGCTCACGTGATAGCAACTTCCTTTATTTCGAAGAAGAAAACATTGTCAGCGGACACATCAAGTAGTGCATTTCCCCCTGACAATTTTACAAATATGTTTCAAGGTTTGTCAAATGCACCGAACAACATTGCGTCATCCTCCACAATGTAACTCGTGACATGGCACCCGACAACTACAGTACGTAATGAGAGTTAAGAGCATATAAGCAAAAATACAGCTAGACAGAAAATAATAAAATAAAGCAACAATACACAACACTGTACAATCTGGGTAGTATTATTGATATAGCAGCAATCTGGGAAGCATTATAGAACATTTCGATGTGTATGTTACAAACAATTGCCATAAGTGTGAGCTAGCAGCAATTGGTAGTTATTGAATATTGTGGATACACACACGAGTGCAATAAGCTTACGAATGGTGGCATAGCACACTAAAACTAGGTAGTGAGAATTAAGAGAAAAAAAAATGTACACAGTAAAAAAAATAATCCTTTACCTTGCTGCTTGTGTGGCGTCGAGCTGGACATCAAGATTATTACTATTCACGCCAGTGAGAATCTCTTCCACGGACCACTGTCGTGTGGCCTGTAGATTAATAAAACACACCAGGGTTTATAAGTGACATTAAACATACTGTACTCACTTTAGTTTGTATCCATTGACTTGTTCCTAGTGAACTTGATACTTTCAAAATATGAGCAGCAGAGTTCATAGTCATTGGAATGGCTGTAGATAGACTTTGTAGAAACATTTCAGCTCACCTGAGAATTCTGGCTTTTCTCTTGAAGTGGGGAGGTTGCCTCGTTCGCTAAAGTGGTGACATTTCGTCTTTTGAAGATCTGATCGTCCTTCTTTGCTTTGCGAAGTTCGACGTTAACTTCAACCCTCCTGCGTCTAAGTTCCTGCAAAGAAACATCGTCGACAGTGTCTAATCAAATCAATGTAAATAGCCTAATTTGAAGCGCAGTGCAAAGGTTACTTACATTTGCATCTTTTCCCTTATTCTTGAACTTGTTCAGACGGACACAGTTTTCGTCGCCAGCAGACATTTTTGTAAAGACCGCCAAGTATAGAAGGTAGTTTGATTAAGAAAATATCCGAAACACCTAAAAACAAAAGAGAACAAATTAACGAGGTCAAATGAAAGTAGTGAAGTAATGATAACTAGAAGTATATTGGATACTAATATAAAAATAAAATGACCAGTTCACATGTGCTTACCGGGTCCTTCGAATAAAATTCTGGTGCATTTAAATTTCGCTCAGACCTTTAAATTCCTGCCACAAAGCTCCAGGATTGGTCTGTTCGAGTAAAAGCGTCCCCCTATTGGACTGTTTTGAAAAATCACAGGGTGGTCAGGAAGTGTTGTCAGAAGAAAGACCAGAAGAAACCTATCGCGAGATCATATGTTTCAAAATAGTAATATCCCCGTTTCTAACAATGTTGCAGTATTTTCTTATAAAGTGCCAGTCAAAAGTTTGCACACCTACTCATTCAGGGGTATTTGTTCAGTTTCACTATTTTCCATACTGTAGAATAATCGTTTATTCTACAATAGTAAAACTACGAAATAACATATATGGAATCATGTAGTAACCAAAAAAGTATTAAACAGACCAAAATGCATTTCATATTGTAGATTCTTCAAAGTTGCCAAAATCTGCCTTGATGACAGCTTACCACCCTCATTTTCTCAACCAGCTTCATGAGGGAGTCACTTGGAATGCTTTTCCAAAAGTATTGAACGAGTTCCCACATATGAGCACTTGTTGGCTGCTGTTTTCCTTCACCCTCCAGCCTAATTTATCCCAAACCATCTCAACTGGTTTGAGGTCGGGTGATTGTGGAGGCCAGGTCATCTGATGCAGCACCATCACTCTCCTTGTTGGTCAAATAGCTTTCCACAGCCATGAGGTGTGTTTTGGGTGATTGTTCTGGTGAAAAACAAATGAAGTGCAAGTGCAAACCCGATGGGATGGCAAATTCCGCTGCAGAATGCTGTGGTAACCATGCTGGTTGAAAGTGCCTTGAATTCTAAATAAATCACACATTGTCACCATCAAAGTACACCCACACATCATCACAGAGGGAAGCACACAAGCGAAAATTTATCCATTTACCCACTCTGCATCTCACCAAGACCTAAAATCGCAAATTTGGACTCATAAGACCCAAAGGATAGATTGCCACCAGTCTAATGACCATTTCACATTTTTGGGCCAAGCACATATCTTCAACCATAAAGGCCTGTTCCACACAGTCTCCTCTGAACAGTTGATGTTGAGATGTGTCTGTTACTTCAACTCTGTGAAGCATTTAATTGGGCTGCAACCCTGAGTCTCACCTAATTGCCGATTTCTCCAGCTGGTGACTTTAAAAGAACCTATCCTCTGCAGCACAGGTAACTCTGGGTCTTCCTTTCCAGTGGTTATCCTCATGAGAGCCAGTTACATCACAGTGCTGGCTGTTTTTTTTTTTTTTTGAGATAGTGCTTGAAGAAATTTTACAGATTAACTGAACTTAACGGCAACTTTTTAAGTATTCTTCCGCAGATTCACCTACAGAAACCATGCTACGACTTTTACCTCCTCTAGATAGTCGAGTTTGATTGTCTTTTCTGCGCTCTGTCAGGAACGTTACTGACTCCAGCGGGGCCAATTCAAGGACCTCACTAAACCATCCAATCAGTCTGTTGTTTCTCTTTGCTTATTTGACATATTATGACTACGATATTACAGACATTATGATGGTCTTCAGTACATCCACCCAAACCCAATAAGAAATGACACAAATTAACTTTTAACAAGGAACACCTGTCAATTAAAACGCATTCCAGGCAACTACCCCATGAAGCTGGTTGAGAGAATGCAAATTGTGCTGTCATCAAAGCAAAGGGTGGCTACTTTGATGAATCTAAAATGCAACTGTAGTTTTACCTGAACACTTTCAGTAACTACATAATTTCATGTGTCTTCACTATTTATTCTACAATGTGCAAAATAGTAAAAATAAAGAAATCCACTTGAATGATTAGGTGTCCAAACGTTTGACTGGTACTGTATATTCTCTTAAATACAATAGTTGGATCTGCTTAGAAATGTGGGTGAATGGAAAACAAATTGAAATTAATCACCAAGCAGTGGTAAATAGTCCATAAACTATAAGCCTAACTGAGAATCAAGAATTAAAACCATAAGAATATCTTGAGACATCCCTTTCTTCTCAATCACATCCATTATCTATATCAACTTCTTCAAACAGTATTTGTGCTTCCCAATCCTTGTCTGCATGCAATGGACACTGAACAATGCAACTTCAGGCTGAGCTCAATTGCCTAGTCAAACTGATATACTGTAAAGATTTGTAGCTATTTTAATAAAAGCTATATAATCACATTATCTATCAATAAATGCCAATGCAAAAATTGTAAGTGCATTTAAAAGGAAAACTTGTTGTTCATTGTATTTCATAAAACAATGCAGACCCTTTCAATAGTGGAAGAGTTCGGTCTTCTCCATTTATTATGTTTCATATACATCAATATTTCTTTAGCTGTAATACAAAAAAAGAAAAAAGAAAACAATTCAAAATTTGACAAGTTTTACAAACAGGGCAGGATACCGTCAAATAAACATTGTGTTATTATCCTTCTCAGCGTGTTATTACTGTTGGGTAATTTATACCAAATACTTTATTCCTTTCAGTACAGCTTGACTGAAACTCAAACGGTTGGTTTCCAAATAACAGGTAAGTCCACCTTAAGCAGATCAATCCCAATGAGATCAATCTTTCACACCACCTTTGAAAAAGTGATTGAGGGGAGAAAACACACTGCAATCTGATATTCTGAGTGCAACTCGGCTCAAATTGTTTCAACGTTCAAACAGGCATCATAAATGCTTTTTGTTGAGCATGGCCATGGAAGTATAAGAGCTTTTCTTAATTTCTTCAACTCGTTAGAGCACGTGATAAAGAATGAAAACAAACTAAAAAACGAAAAAAATTAAACATGAGAGGTCCATAGGAAGTTTTTTCTTCGAGGTAACCTTCGCCAGAAATGCCTTTATTCAAACCCTCCATTTTAACTCCCTGCAAAAATGTCCATGTGGCAGAGCTTGGCAAGCAGCAGCATCACCTGACAGTTCCGTGGGTGTAGCGGTGCTTGTGAAACAAGGAGTCTTCCTTTTTGTTTTGTTTTTTGCGGGTGGGGGGTGGGGGTGGAGGGAGGTTGTAGAGGGGCCAGGAGGGAGAGGATGGTGGTCCCAAAGCACAGGAACCAGGTTCCAGCATAGACTGATTTACTGTTCAGAAATTAACTTGATTCTCATTGAGAGCATTTTTTGACAAATATGTGGGGTTTTCTAAGAGGCCGAAGACTGTAGTTTGTTGTTATGAGACCTATAGAATGTGGAAAAGGGGAACAATTGAAAACCCTTCTTACTGAAATTTTTAAACATAGGTACATAAACAAAAACATACAAAACAGTGATACAAACATGGATGCCTTGGGGTCAGGAAGGAGAGGCAGCCATGTTGGGGTAATTGGGAATGCCTCATTAAGTCAATTAAATAGTGCTCCATTACTACAGCCTGAGGTATTTTATGCAGCAAGATATGGTGTCCACTACAGTAAAGTGACAATTTCTTCTTTATAGTCTAAATAAATTCCTTGACCACTGTTTATTTTAACAATAAAATAACCTTCAAAAAAGGATTTAATACCATACAATATTTATATATATATTTTTTTTTACCTCATTAATGATTTAAAACATCCAAATTATAACATTTAACCAGTAGTTCAGCTAGAAATTACCTACAAAACCGGTGCACTATATTAAAATCAGCTGAAAGAAGGCCACGAGGAAAAGCAAGACAAAACTAAATTTGATAAATATATTATAATAAAATGTACAGCTTCACATGTGGTCCAGATTTTATTCCAATCCAATGGAGAACCTATTCAATTAACTGAACACTAAAACATTGTTAGCATTTTGGGGTAAAGCATATTTACTCAATTCTAAGCAAAAGCTTTCCAGACAAGTAGGTTATCTTGACAATAATCGATATGATTTGAAATTGACAAAAAGCATATCCCTTGATTACGTAATTGTTGTTCGTCAACATGGCTGCCATTTTGTGATTGTCACTAAAGGCATCTTTGGAAATTTGGTTTATATACTTTTAAGTACTGTTTTATTTCATTTGTGTTGTGTGCTTAATCTTAAATAGTGACACACAATTTCCATTTTCTATGAAACAGCAAGTTCCATGATTCACTACTAGAGACCCCAGCATCCAGCTCAGACTCCAGCTATAACGTCAGACATATGACATCACAATCTGCAAGAAAGAGAGAATGAGTGGTATAAATCAAATGCATGCAGTACAGATGAAACAGATACAAATGCAAAGTGATCTGCATGGCAAAGAGAGAGATGGAGCACACTAATAAAGCTCTATTGACACTAATGCAACAAGAGGATGCCGGAACTTAAGCCAGCCCTGTAGGCTTTGACCACCAGTAGGTCTGAGGGTAGAGCCACAGCCAAAGTCAGGCTACTGCAGTGCATTCTAATGCAACACAACATGCTCAGAGACTGTAAGAAGCCAACTAGCGTGGCACAAATGCATGGCTTGATAACAAAGAAAATATAAAATGGAGACAAGTGGAGCATGGGGTGGGTATTTTCTAACGACAGACCTTCTGACAGGAGCTTTGGGAGTAATGACAGCTTGAGACCTACCTGCTAGCTTTGAAACCTTTGAGCTTCTGTACAAAGAATGATTCCAGAACTTCTGCACACTGAAAGAAGGGCGAATCGCTGGGGTTGTAGTAGCGGCAGTTGTCAAATATTTTGGTCATATCTGCCACAAACTCTGTGAGCTTATTGTAATAGCGTTTCTGTAATCGGTCTTCCATTGTGGCGAGGTCTGGGGGTAAGACGGAGATGGGTGATCAAAGTCAATTCATTGTTTTCAAACCATCAAAAAAACACTTGCTATGAACACATTGTGTCTACTTTCTACAGTAACACATTCAGAATTATTATATTCTCAAAAAAAAATAAAAAACAGAGCAAGAGTCAAAGACATTACAGTGATCTGATCTTACCCATCGGTTCCTTTATAACCCCATAATAATCAGGAGCATCATTGGGATCTACGGGTTCCAGAAATGGCCACGCCATTTTGTGAGCCTGTTAACAGAAAAATCGATATTCACCAGATGATGAGATTTAGTTAAGCTGGGAAGTTGCCCTACTCTTGTGTTTTTTAAAAGTGTGCATCAAGTCATCCTCAACCCTGGCAAACTCCATATAAAATTGCAAAGGAAGACCCTACTGAGGGGAGACTCATTTATGAATCATGCATAACCATAAATCTGTATTCAACATGTGTGATTATTTCTACACAGTGTGCGATTTATCAATAGGAACATTTGCTTGAGTGTTCGTAAATTTACGCTATGACCAAGTGGTGAAATAGCAAAATTGCTTGTCAAAACTAGCCTAGTATGAAAAAAATACATTTTTAAAACATGAATGAAATTGTGAGAATAAATAATGTTAAGAATTCATTACTTTTCTATTATAAATTCATGCAATATTTCTTAACAGGCTAACTACAGAAAACCAAATTATTTACAAACGTTATCACATTTTGTGCATTTGTTATGATAATAATTCACATTAGGTACGAGTTGGTTAATTATTGCCACGTGTAAAACCAGTATTAAAATACAACAGATTAAGATGAGGTCACACGCTGCATTTCAGAGTGCATTTTTAGAAAGGAATGGGGCATTTTTGCAGACTGGCTTCGCAGATATTTTTTATGTAAGTTTTAAAATGCATGCTATTCCAGTGCACATCCTAATACTATTCACCCTTAGGTTTTTGTTATGTCACCCAGGATGAGCTAATAACTAGTATTTATGAATGATGAACTCCAATTGGTATACATATGAGGCTGGTAGGAAGGTTTGATAAATTGCCGTTTCTGTGTACAAACATTACGAGTTCAATATGTAAGTAACATTTTAGAGTAATTTGTAGGTCAAACACTGATAAACAAGGCCCCGGGCATTTATACCTGTAAGGAGCGCAGGATTCTTCTTAAGCCCTCGTAGTCCTTGTCAGTGAGCGGCGTGAGGACCGTCATGGCGTCCTCTGTGGACTGGCACTGTGGGCACATGTACTCATCTATGTGGGTGGCCTCGCTCTGCAGGATACCCACACAGCGCCCATGGTACCAGTTCTGGCAGCGGTCGCAGCCAATGTAAAACCTGAGACAGGACATGGGAAGTACAGGTCAGGGTGGTTTGGACCAATGGCATCATCCCACTCAAGCTATAACCTTGTCAGTATAATACTGTCATACTGCGCTTCATCGTATGGCGTCCGGCAGATGCAATACAGCTCCTCGGTGGCGCCCTCTGAATCCTGCGAGTCCTGGCCCCGCTTGCAGCCGTTGCAGACGTAGTCGTCCATCTTCTTGGCCTCCTTCTCTGTGATGCCAACACAAGCACCGTGGAACCAGTTGGAACACAAGTCACACCCAATGTAGAACCTGAAACCACATGGACCAGTTACGTTTCAGGCTACGGTTTCAAATCAGCGTTTCTCTTGCAATTGCGATTTGCCGCATTGGTTTCTTACTTGGACTCGTCGTAGGGTGTTTTGCAGACACAGTAGAGCTTGACTTCCTTCTTGTGATCCTTTGAGGTAGTAGAGATCATTTTCTTCTTCTTGGGCTTGGCGGAAGACAAGTCTCTCTCTTCGTCCCTCTTGCGTTTGTAGGCCGAGGAAGGCAAGGCCACGGTGGGGGAGATGGATGAAGCTGCCTGGGCTGCGGCTGCCGCCGCCTGAGATGCTGCTGCCTGGGCCTTCTCCTTCTCCTTCCTCAGCCTGCTAATGTCCCTCCTCAGCTCCTCCTGCGGGGCAAGGAGAAAGAGAGGCGAGGAAAGAAAAAGATTGGTTCATAGTTGGCAATCAGTGCGTTCTCAATTTTAGGAATTACTGGCCAATGGACACTAGATTTCTCGGTGTATTGTGGTGTGGCGATCTTATCAGCGCCCAGCCCTGCAGAGTGACAGCATGCCGCTGTCAGAGATTCAGGACCAGAAAGGGCACAACTGAGGGAACACGGGCAGGTGGTGGAACATTCCACAGATAGCCCGTAGGGCCTGCCACACCCCTACACAGCTGCCTCTCATCAGCAGCTATGAAGGGGGGACAGGAGCACCCAACAGGTAAACTCTGCACTAAAGGGACTATCTGCTTATCTCTGTCTGTGCCCTAGAAGACCACGACGCACCAGCCTAAGAACCAACTGACAATCCAGAGGGAGCACAACTAAGTACAAGAAAAGTTCACTGAGTTTTTTTCTTTGTTAGGTTTAGTTTTAACTCAGTCTTGCTTTTGAGTTATTAATAAAACACCCTTGAGCCCCACACCCACCCCTTGTCCATGTCCTTGCTTTGCACAGGTACAATATCCTACACTACACTTCTACACTCTACTGGAGAACTACAACTAAGTGGCCCATGGCAATGACTGCTTGAAAGCAGAGGGGACCATGGTACTGACCTGAACTTCTAGCTGCAGCTCCTTGTCCAGTAGAGCCCTCTTCTTCAGGATCTCAGCCTTGAGCTGCTCTTTGTGCTTGAAGAGCAGCGTGGAGAGCTTGGAGGCGTTTTGCTTGCTGCGTTTCTGTTCCACGGACTCCTCCTTCTTTCTCTTTTTAGCCGCCTGCTTCTCGTCTTTATCAATCTTGTCCAGGATGAACTTCATCACTTGGTTGCAGACGATCATTCTGCTCAGCGCGGGGGATAAAGGAACGGAGGTCTTTTGTTAGACTTCATGGAATCATAGAAAACACTTAAGTTGTCATTTACTTAAGTAATCACACAAACATTTTATTCAAACTAATATATTTGAACAACCGTACCTCTGGTTTTCTTCCCGCTCTGTCGGCGTCATGGTCCTCCTCTGTTTCAGATGTTCTATCACAGCATTCTGCTTCATCGCCACCTGTTTCTGGATGATGTCTGCGGGGCTTGAGGCCTGCAGGCTCTGCTCTTTCTTTGCCTCCTGCTGCTTCTTCTTCAGCTGCTGCTGCTCTCTGAGCTGCTGGATCCTATGCAGTTGCTCCTGCACGCTGGCTGTCTGGATGGTCACCACATTCTGGATCTGGTGGGCCTGCACCTGACCCCCTGCCTGCTGGATCTGGATGGGCAGCTGCAGCTTGATCTGCTGGGGCACCACCCCGCCCTGCTGGGCCTGGAGCTGGGC
The DNA here is from genome assembly GCA_016801175.1 of Esox masquinongy. Taxonomy (NCBI): domain Eukaryota; kingdom Metazoa; phylum Chordata; class Actinopteri; order Esociformes; family Esocidae; genus Esox; species Esox masquinongy. The sequence goes on along the minus strand of JACXGI010012858.1, from coordinate 267 downwards.
CGCCACATGGGACTGGATGGTGCCCAGCACCTGGACCTGCTGCTGAAGCCCCGGCACTGTGATCAGCTGGGGCTGCGGGTGGAGCTGCAGCTGCTGAGGCCTGATCTGAGCCTGGGCCTGGATGGGCCTCACAGTGGCTTTGGAGACGGTGGGGGAGATGGAGACAGACTTCATATGGACCTGCTGTGGAGAAGTTGGGATCTGGGCCACGTGCTGCATAGGTAAGGCTGAGGGGGACTGGAGGGGGATGTGGACTTGTGTCTGAGG
>JACXGI010012857.1:5521-22012 GCA_016801175.1 Esox masquinongy | reverse complement strand
CTAATTTTTTGAGATACTGAATTTGGGGTTTTCATTGGTTGTCAGTTATAATCATCAAAATTAAAAGAAATAAACACTTGAAATATATCAGTCTGTGTGGAATGAATGTATACATTATACAAGTTTCACTTTTTGAATGGAATTACTGAAATAAATCAACTTTTTGATGATATTCTAATTTTATGACCAGCACCTGTATGTACCCCAACATAATCTCCCCCAGATTATGGGTGAACAGGGTGACAGGAGCATATAAAACACGGCAAACTCACGGCTAGTCAGGCCTATCAGTGCACAGTCGAATGTGTGTGCTATGGTTTATTTAACTAATTAATAACTATCGATGTTCATTTAATATACAGTTGTTCTTAATATAAAAAATGGGCCGTTACTGGGGTGGCAAAAAAAACTAAATTCAAATGCGGTAAAAGTTTATACTTAACTCATTAACTGGATTTTTTTTGCTGTGATGTTTCCAAACCATTAGGCTTAGAACAAATGGTTATTAGACCCTGTCAAACTTCAGTCACTTGAACACGTTAAACTTTCATCAATATCTGTGTCTGTGACCATGGCAACAGTGACGTCGATGCAACCTGGGAATAACAGTTTATTATTCTGTTTAAATGTACACATTTAGCCTATCTTATACAATTCTTAAAATTCTCTCCATAGGTTGCATTGGGAAAGCACTGCATGGAAAGGCTATGATTTTCACCTTATAATGATGTGATTCATGGTTAATCAGGTGGGAGAATTCAATGCCCAGATAAAGCCCCACCTCTACGACAATAGAGACTCAAAACTTCAATAAGGTATATCTTCAGACCGCAAGTCGGGGGCGTTACTTAATATGGGGGTTCCTGAATATTAAGTTACGCCCACTGAAAATTAAGTTACGCCCACTGATGTTCACCAATGGTCAGTTTAAATGGGGGTTCCTGAATATTAAGTTACGCCCACTGATGTACGCCATTGGTCAGTTTGGGGACATCCTGGTTTGACACACGGTTCGACGCTAGGTGTTATGTATGGGTATGACGTCATTTCGTTGAGTGTGCTAATGGAGGAAGAAGAGTTAACAAATGTTACAACTTTATCTCAGAGTCCATGTGATTTAATTTAATATCTTTTCAAGATATTGTCAAGATATAACACTAGGTTCAAGCGATTCAAGCATTGATATAGAAAACAAAAGTGTATTTGCTTTGACTACATGTTGAAAAAGCGCTCTAGTCTGATTATGCTTGTACCAATTATGTAAAATTAAATGGTATTTTCCAATACCATTTAATTGTATTTTGTTCCAGGATTAAAATTGTTTGATAACATACAACTTAAATATATTAATTTGAAGACTGAAGTGCCTCTAAAAATAGTTTTAAATGTTTTGGTTACAGTCAAGAATGAGACACTGGTGGTTTAGAAAGCTGCTGAGTGCAGTTATAATACAGACACATGCATACATACACATGCACAGTCATACACACTATGCCTGCCATGGTCAGTTGTTCTTTGAGTAGCCATTGCCTGGTTATATGTGTTACAGTAGAGGGCCATCATTAGGAGGTTGATGGTTGGGAATGCTGCTTATTGCAGTTACAATATAGTTAATCTGAGCTCTACATGTTACAATGTGAAACAGGCCTCCCTTTTGCACAAGTTTATACAGGATTACCATTTATGCATTTTCCATAGATTCAAATTATAACACAAATGTGAACATGCTGTGTAAGGTACATTGTGCGGTGGACCTGTGAGCAACAACTTCAGTGTCAGCTAAACTGTTCTGAAGGTCCTTTGCCAAGACCTGTGGGTTCTGCTGTGTAGATCTGACCAGTTTTCATACAAATCATTGTAATGGTTTCTCCTTCCTTTGACTTGCACTGTTGAATTTAACAGCAATGTTCTAGAAAGTTGAAATTGGTAACTGGAAGTGTTGAATTTTCTATAGCCTGTTGCAGAAAGGTGGCAAGTTTCAATTTGCATCATGTAGAGGTCAGGTCAACATATGTTTACAGAAATATTATTTTTTCTGGGGGTGCCTGGAACAAGCACATTTTTAATTCTAGAATAATGACGTGGTTATGGACTTAAAAAATTGTTGGGAGGAATATAATTGTTACATGTCTTGGAATTGACTATCTGAGGTCTAATTTAACCCTTATCCTAAAAGTTGATTCAATAACATACATTACAAGTAGAACAGGTCCAAAAGAGCACAACAGACATCACTGAAAGTCAAAAGCATGAAGTTAATTGCATAATCTAAAAATACAAAATTAAATTATATGCCAGTTAGACAATTAAACATTTAATCACCCGATCAAATATTCAAAATATTAAATTCCAACACTGACAAAACTAAACTGTTTCTTATGTACTGTGTATTCAGCTTTTCCCAGATTCTGCAGGCTTTGGTTTCTTCCTATCATGTTGTATTGCCAGGTGAAAACTTCCAAAACAATGTCCAGTTTACTCTTGCTAACCAACTGATGTTTTCTCATCAAACTATATTGTGTTTTCTGGATCTTGTAATTTTTGTTGTGTGCGAACCACCATTAGCTGATGGTTTAAAGACAGCTAATAGGTATCCTCATCAACAAAAATAATTAACAGAGAAGCTCAAAATTATCACTTATTCCTCTTTTGTCTATTTCATTCATGAATGTTTCAGTGTCTTCAAAATTATTAAACAAAAACATGAATGGGGAGAGAGCTTCTTGTTCTTCCTCTAGAGTTTAGGCCTCTCTGAGGATCTGCACAGCACCCTGTATTTCCTCATCATTCAGGGGTGAGGACTTGTACCCGGTCTCAGAAGAGGCCCTTGTTGGCATTTACCCAGGCAACAGCATCCCCCAGGTCAACAACACATCTTGGCAACTTAAATGAAAGATCACAACAATCACATAGAAGTAGAGGTAAAAGTAAAAAGTAGAAGTACTCAACTGGGTTCGGCTGTGTTCACCACTTTAGGGAAGTATCTAATTAAAATCTAAGTAACCAGGTAAAGGAAATTCAAAACTAATCAGTGATCAATAAAATAAAAAGGAAGAGTGTAAATGATCAATTAAGGTCATTGGTTAGTTATGAACTCTGTTTAGGTAATTTAGCTCATGCTTAGCAACTTTCCAAAACTGGTGAACACAGCCAAATACTTTTTACTTTTTACACCACTGCATAGAAGATGGCAAATAATGACAACATAGTGTATATGAAGCTAAAAAATAAATGGATCTTGCCTGCTTGCATATAGTGACGTGCATCATGCACCTTTAGTTAGTTATAACGTACCCTAATTGACTAGCGCTGGCTAACAAGTAGCCTACCTCGTCACGTAGCTAGCTATCTTTAAACGTAGCTATAAGGGTTGTCGTGTTTTCTGTTTTCAAGCTATTAGAATCTCAAATTCAATGAATTTAGTAGATAAGCAATCTTAGTGAACACGTTAACTATCCCTAAATATATAGCTAGAGGTTGTCATATGGAAGCACTTACCAAAATCTTCGTCATTGACCCTGTAATTCTTCCTTCATAAACGCATGCACTAAATCAAAAACACCACACCAATGGAAACCGTCAATGGGCGTAACTTAATATTAAGGAACCCCCATATTAAGTTATGCCCCTGACTTGCGGTCTGCAGATATACCCTCCTCCAAAACTTGGTTTTGAGAAAACATGACTCAATGAAGGTGGGAAGAAATTGTAATCGTAAGAAGAAGCGAACGTGGAAAAAACATGTTTGAACAAAGACATTTTAAGATCGGACGCGAAAATCCATTTAATGATTTTAGGATACACTTTTTCCACACTTTAATCTATTTTTTTCATATGATTGAATTTAGCTTTTTCATACTATGAAATATTTCAGTTATGTTTTTCTTTTCTTACAGTCAATACATTTGAGCTCAATTTGGCTCCATACAAATAAATCAAGATTGATAACAACTCATATAAATATAGGAACTGCTTTCACAAAATGGAGGAATACATGTGCAAACTTGACCTGAAAAGCAAAGTGTTATGCATTTTTTTTCAACGGATATATCCAATCTGAGAAGCAAGGAGCTGTCTGTATATCTTTGTGCCCTAGCCTATGACACATACACAAAAAGTGTTTCTTCTCTCAATTTTAGTTATAACAGGCAGGATAGACTTTAAAAATACTAATTCCAAACTATTCATTGTATAATGTTAGCTAGAATGCTAAGATAGCTAAATGTAATCTAGTTAGCTTCTATGGCTAAAAATTTTGCATTGACCAAAAGGTTTCTAATTCAGGTATAGACACTGTGATCCTGAGAGTAAAATGAATTCTCCCTGCCAGGGTTAGAGGTCTTCCATCTACTAAATGAATTGGGCTATGACTTTGCCTTGCTTGATTGGCTGATTCAAACCCTTCATGTTCCAGGAGGTGAATGTAAGCCCTTTCTTTTTGGTAGTACTTATGGTGTCCTGCATCACAAACATCTAAGTAAGGTAATTTGAATGTGATTCAAAATATCCTACTGTATCACTCAAATTGAACAAACAAAACCACTACTCCCAGCTTGATCCTTCAAACCTTTCCTAAGTCCCAGGGAGCAAATGGTCAGTAATATCCTAGGAGTGCTAATTAAAAAATATGCCCAGACTCTTGAAAGAAGCTTGGTTAGGAGTGAGGGCAGACCATATTATACTTTTTACACCTAACATTATCTAACTGTAGAGCACATACTGATCTTGAAAAACACTAGGAGGTACTGTAGAATGTGACCACTTATTCAAGCATGAAAGAACATATTATTATAATTCCAAGAACCTTTGGACAGTAAAGCAATCACACACACGGGACATTGTTCTGAATGAATAGAGCAAGAAAACTACTTTTTTTCTGACCATATAAAGACCACTTAATTGCAGCAATTCTGTGGAAATCTGGAACTTTGAGTCCAGACTTTCGTTGTATAGAACCTTTTAAAAGTTGCATCAGATATTTTGATTTCGTAACCCATTTGATAATGTCAGCACACAACAATGTGGGTGTTAAGGTGGGAATGATAAAATGTTTTTGTTGAATAAAAAGATGTTCGGAAACTTCAGTTATATGCAACATGTATTGGATTGCTATTTCTTTAATGTACAGTAAATCCATAAATTGCTTATTATCTGTTCTGGCTAATAATCTGAAAAAGCTAAATGCAGAAGAAAAGACCAGAGTGGAGAGTGTGGGAGATGGGGAGGATGAAAGAGCAGAAGATAGAGCATGAGAATGAGTGAGAGGTAAATTAGATGAGAGAATGAGGGCAGTACAGAAACAGAGGGGGAGAGGAAGTGGGAGAGGATGCAGAGAGATACACTTCATAGACAGAAGAGGCTTTGTGAGAGGAAACAAAAGCTGCCTTTAATTATGAACCCGTTTAGAGGCTTTAGAAATGTCAGTCCCTGAGGCCTACGGCTGGAAGGACTTCTCCAAATCAGACATCCTGCTCGCTGGTTACATCTGACCACTAGGGCCTTTAGCTCAGCCTACAGTCTACAACATTTAATGGCCTTGGGCCTGACCACCTAAACCCTAAGCTAACTCCTAAACCTCAGCCCTGTCACTGCATGTCTCTTAATAACACCATCAGCCTCTTTCCAGCTCTTTTTACAATTTACTCACAATTTCTGGGAACTTATTCTGTAAAAGTGAAAAAAGCAAACAATTTCCTAACAAATGTCCGTCCTGAAGAAAGTGCAGTATTTTAGTTCGATCAGAAATCACATTACCTTGGCTTTAAATTGCAAACGTCAACATGAAATTCCATACCGTAGCTTCAACTAATCTAATTAAATTTTTACAGCAATCCTAGTGTCAATTACTAAATCAATTACACTTTACATGATGTTAGTGTGTTTTCACTCACTGGGTTTCCAGACCAATAGGCATTCCAGACACACTCAGAGCATTAGGGGCACATATGGGTTAGGGCCAGGGGTTAGGATCAAGGGTGAAAGGTAAAGAAGTCATGACCTGATCCCCATGGGAACTTCAGGAGCCCAGCAATAGAGCGGCTTCCTGTTAGTATTCCAGTCTGTGTGGCAGGAACAAGATCCCATGCCTCTCTCTTTCTTTCTCTCATTTTCTCTTTCTTTCTTTCTCTCACTCTGTCCTCTTACTTTTTTTTCTAACCCCTCTATCTTTTTTCTCTGTCTTCACACTCCATCTACTGATGCACTCCTCATCTCCCTCCCTCTCTTTTTCCTTTCTTGCTCCCATTGTCTCCTGACTCTTACCTCTTGGTCATAGTAGAGTCAGATCCATGCGGAAAGAAACCTCTTACAGAAGGTCAACAACAGTGAATTGGTCCTCCTTCCTACCTGGTTGATTTCCAAGTCTGCAGTTTGCTGGTCAGTCCCTCCCTTCACCATCACCTTTCTCCTCTCATTTCCTTCAACTAGAAGCAATGACTTAACCACTTTGCGTCCCCTTGGGGACAGCATCCCATCCTGGGAGAAAAGCTGTGTGTTATGACTGGGGAAGAGAATTATTGGACATTTCAGATGATGCTAACATTTGAACAAGTTCTGGAACATAAACTAAATTCCTTAAAACCTCCAGGAATATAAATGCATATGCATATGCCCCCACAACACAAAGACATACATTTGTTCTTCTATCCTTGTGTGGACTAGAAACCCAGAAATCCATCCCTTATCCACTAGCCATGAACCTATAAACCTAACCCTTAGCCTAACCCTAACCTAACCTTTACCTCCATAACTTAACTTTGGTCCCCACATGTGCATATAGACCTGGATCACTTAAACACACACGCAAATACACACGCACGCACACACACACACACACACACACACACACACACACAGGCAACCTTCATAGGAACTCTGTTTCCTTGTTTTCTCTGAAACATGACCAAGGTAATCCCTAAGAGTCGGTCATCATGCGATCATGATTCAGTTTGTTCAAGACATTACGTGCCACCTGATTCTGTTGTTTGTGCTTGCCGCACCATTGTTTTTTTTACTGTGTCCTGCAGAATCTTGTGAATGAGGCAATATAAGCCATTACGGTAATTGCATTAATAAAATGCGTAATTTGCTGTCTTTTATGTGGAGGTGAGTTGTGAGTTGGTGTTAAATTTTGCTTTAAGACACCAACAAGCCATGCTATCAACCAAAAGCTAAGCAAAGGAGTCAGTGGAAAATTACCCTCATTAGATTAGATTAGATTAGATTCAACTTTATTGTCATTGAACAATACAAGTACAGTACAACGAAATGCAGTTAGCATCTAACCAGAAGTGCAAATAGAGGGCAGAAAAATTAACATGTACTATGTATATGTACATTACAAGTGGAATCTATAGATGTGCAATGAAGGCAAATGCAGTACGGATAATAGTTGTTCGGGTACAAATGGCAATTTGTAAATGGCATTGTAGATGTGCAAACGAGGCAAATGAAGGAGTACTGTAGTAGGGTAGCATGAGCAACCATGATGCAGAAATAGCAGCACTAAGGTCCTCGTGGTAGACATGTGTGTGAAACAACTGTACAAATGCAAGCACAATGGCAATTCTAAGTGTGCAAAGAGGAAAATTGAATGTACAAGGTGCATGTGCAACTAAAATGCAGGGATAGCAGCAGGTGAGGTTCCTGAGGTAGACACGTGCCTGCAACAACTGAAAAAACTCCATTATCAGGTTTTGCAGAGGCACTGTCAGAGTAGTACAAAGGGAGTAGTGCAACAAGGTCCCTGAGAGGTGGGGGGGTATGGTTAGCGATGGATCACAGAGTTCAGCAGGGTTACAGTGGATGGGAAGAAACTTTTTGAGCCTGCTGGTGCGGGACCGAAGAGACCTGTACCGACTGCCTGACGGTAGGAGGGCAAACAGTTTGTAGCATGGGTGTGAAGGGTCCCGGATGATCCCACGCGCCTTATGCAGACACCGCTTGTGCTGGAGGTCCACGATGGCAGGAAGCTGGGCTCTTCGGGTGCATTTACAAATAAATTCCTTAATAATTACCAGTTGTCACTAAAAATAAACAACTATGTTCTATATTCAGTAGTGTCTGGAACAAGGAGGTGGTTTTGGTTTTGCTGTTGGACACCCACTGGCTGATCTACAATTGTTAAGGTAAGCACCGTATGGAGTAGGAAAATGAAAACAATGAAAGAAAATAACCCAATTTTTTTTTTATTGTGTTACATGGTGGTGAGGCAGGACAAATGGAGCAGAGCTGTAGTACATTCCTTTTAACGTTCTTCTCAAACCACAGAACAGAAACCAACAAACAGCGAGCAACCAACCAAGAACCATGCATAACACTTAACACAAACAATGAACCACAACTCAAATGACCAAAAGGGCAACATAAATAGGATCCCCAATCAGAGGCAACGCGGGGCTGCTGCCTCTAATTGGGGACCAACAAAACTGAAGAGCGGAGATGCATAGAGGCACCCCCGTTGTCAGGACCTGACATATGGAAAACTTGATAAACCTTGTAGAATATTTTTTCATGCAAAATAACACTAAAGACACTTTTATTGTCATATCAAATAATTTTCCATAATTTTTGGGGAAAAGCTACATAGGACCTGCAGCTCCATATCAAAATATAAAGTGATCTATGCAGAATGTACTTTAAATAATTTGCATATGTTTGTAACATTGCTTTAGGGGCAGGTCACAAGCGCAGGGAGAGCGGAGGACTTTTTTAATAAAAAAAACTACGACATGACAAAACTAAAATGAGAGAAAAAAACAACAATGTTCCAAAAGGAACGGGATCCAAACAATGACAACAAGATACACTAGGGAACTTAAACAGGGACAGTGACGAGGAACACAGGTGAGGGTAATAACAGGTGTGCAAAGAGGTATCTGTTCTCCAGATGAAAAAGAGAAGGCGTTGTCATGGCCTACATTGCCAGGAAATGACAATGTTAACTTTGCACTCACAGAATTTAGTGCGTTGGGTCTGTATGTATTAAATGGTTTTCTTACCAAATAGTCCAGAAAAGGGGTGTGTATGTGTCCTTGTTTTACTACACTTGTGGAGACCAAAAATTCACAGATTGTAAAACATGGTACAACTGACCTTTCACCTGTCCCGAAAAGGAAAAAGTCTATAATTTTAGGATTAGATTTAGGAGTTAGGATTAGTTTTTAGGTTAATATTAGAGTTAGCATTAGGGTGAGGGAAAATAGGACTTTGAATGAGAATATTTGTCTTGGTGCCCATGACAATAGTAAAGCAAAAGTGTTTTTTATTCACCTGCTTGACTTGCAAAGTATGCAATTGGGTGCGTGAGTAGCAGATGATTGCATAAGCAATATTTTTTTTCAAAATCTCGTCAGCGGTGCCAAATTCCCACGGGTATGCTATGCATCATGTGGCCCTTTACAAAACAACCGATTAAGCAAAATAGTAGCTTGTCTGATTGACAATCCAAAACCTTTGAGTCTGAATCCGGTAAACAAATTAGCCTACAAAATCACGGAGTAGATGAACCAACTTTTGCAGAAAATAGCTAAAAGCAATTTGTAAACATACTTTATTTGAAGACGAAATCCATGTATTTATAGTTCAGAAACAATTTTGGAATGATCTGCTGTTGGCAGATAATTCTAATCAGCATAGCTAGCCCTTGACCACACGGTGTCAGCAATTGAGAACAGCAGGCAGGGAAAGCAGAACAACCTGCTAACTAGCTTCAGCGCAACCACACAACCACTCTTTTCTTAAATACCATTCATTTTTGAAATGTTTGGTAATCTTATGCTGTTGTAAATCCATAAGATCAGGTGTTGGTCTACCCTTTGACGGAATTTGTTTTTTTTCTTCAAAAGATAAAGTGGAAAAGAGTTTTAGATGCGACAATGAATTTGGCACTTCCGTAGCTTGCTAGGTCAGTTAGCTTTGCTCGACATTCTTGCGGGACTGGAGAGCCAGCGGGTAACATATTTTGATTGGTAGGAGGCGACTTAACTACTCCCCAAAAGCACAGATGCCTTGTGCTTTTCAATACCTATTTGTAAGAATGTGAATGTACTACATACAGCGCCAACTGTCAAAATTGTTTGCATTCACTTGAACTAGGGGGATGAACAATGCGTTTTCCCCCACCTTTTTGTGAAGCCAAGCCCATGAACGTTAGAGGGAGTGGGAGTGGTGGAGAGCGGTTAATCCATACACTACCTCCGTACATATTTCTTGTAATTAAATCCATAAAATCTAAATGACATTTTCTAGTAATGAAAAGGAAATTACTGTTGACAAATCAACAATCACATGTTATTGAAGCATATGTTGTGAAACTGATCCCAATTATAATAAACATTGTTAGTGAACACAAGGACATTGCAGGGTTTGTCATTTGCAGTTCGGTCTAAATGATCCAATATTCAAATTCAAGTTGAAGCTGCTGATGGATTCAAACTGGCTTCCATGTGATGTATTTCGTTTTATTCAATATGGGCCCCAGGTCCAAGCACCCCTGAGGAAATTAGTTGACCTCTCCCTTCAACTCATAGAAAAGCAGGGGCAAGCACATGGAAAACAGAACCAACAATTACTACCTAGAGGCATGCAATAAACAACAGTCTTTCATTTTTAATTGGAATTTGATAACTAATTACCTAATAACTAAGCAAACAAACAAGCTCTAATGTGATCTAACAACCTAATTTACTTAATTTTCCTAACATAATACAAAAAAGGTTAACATTACATGTACTGCATACAGCAAATCCAGATGTATAGTGTTAGATTAAATCAGGTTCATTAGTGACCTGATATGTAAATAGATTTCCTCATCAGATTTTATAGGCTTGGAAAACACTAGCAGAGACTGGACTGTGTAAATGTGTGTTAGTAATTTTCCAGGAAAATATCTGCGTGTATACCTTATGTATGAGATGATTAACGAATAAGGAGGCTGTTTCTGTCAATTAATTTCCAGAATAATATGATGTTATTCACAAACATGTGTAGACTGGTAAAAACCTTGATTGCAGCAATCAATAGTCTTCTCCAAAGTAATTACAGCTTGTAAATATTGTTGTGTTCAGGAGCAAATCTTAGCTTTCACTCCCATGGGTGCAAGGCATAGCCGTTTTGTTACTTTTGTTGTTTCTTTACCTAGCTGTCTTCCACATCAGACTTGGCTTGTCACTGATTATGTTGTGTTCACTTATCAATATCCTAAATTCACCAGATACAGTGTTTTAGATTTAAAATAAACCATTACCTCAACAACTTTGGGAACAATTACATTTCATATTAATATGAGATTCAATTGATAACGTTATTCTTGGTTAAGTAGGCCTCCATTTCACTAGAATTATTGAACATACTGTAATACAGAAAGACTTCAGATAACAGTACAGTATTCACAGTAAATGCAGACCTGGATGTTATATTAAGGCAATATTGGCATAAATGGCTCAAGAGAAATTGATATAACATCTGGCTCATTATAAGCGACATGATAAATAGAGTCAGAACTTTAGCAGTGCCTTTACTGGATAACAGGATTACTGGATAACAGTAATAGAGGGTGGATTGTGCAAATGTGTGTCAGCAGTTGTTGTGCAAAAGTGCTGTATTTATGCAAAGCTTTACACATTCACAGTACTCCAGTTGTGTTTAGCATATGGTCTTTGGCTATTGCCACCAATAACCACTTCATTGTTAGGTTTATTATGCCTATTCTGTGTGTGTCTTATGTCTCCCCTGTAGGTAAACAATAGACTACAGCAGACCCATGATCTATTACATTAACAATGTATATCCAACTGAACTAATAAAAACGTCTTCCTCGTCAGTGTTACGAGTGGCCACGTGCACCTGAGCATCACTAAGATGTAGAGGATTGCAAAAAGGGAAATTACTGCATTTCAAAAACTTGGCAATCATCACTGAATGGAAACCGTGACAGACTCACACATGGTTGTCCCACCGAGGGAAGTAGCCTAAAACATGACAAGACATGATACATCGTTTTCCTCTCAAGCTGCCTGTAAAAAAGAATCACCATGATGTACTGTATGAGCAGTAGCCAAATGCTGTTCATGTCATAGACGTTCTTTAGAAAACAGCTAAAATTCATTCAAACTCAATACAGTTAGGTCCGGAAATAATTGGACACTGACACAAGTTTTGTTATTTTGGCTGTTTACCAAAATATATTCAAGTTACAGTTAAATAATGACTATGTACTTAAAGAGCAGTCTCTCAGCTTTAATTTGAGGGTATTCACATCCAAATTGGACAAAGGGTTTAGGAATTACAGCTCTTTATTATGTAGCCCCCTCTTTTTCAAGGGACCAAAAGTAATTGGACAATTGACTCAAAAGTCGTTTCATGGACAGGTATGGGCCATTCCTTCGTTATTTCTTCATCAATTAAGCAGGTAAAAGGTCTGGAGTTGATTCCAGGTGTGGCATTCGCATTTGGAAGCTGTTACTGAGAACCCACAACATGCGGTCTAAGGAGCTCTCAATGCAAGTGAAACAGGCCATCCTTAGGCTGCAAAAAAAACATTCCATCAGAGAGATAGCAGGAACATTAGGAGTGGCCAAATCAACAGTTTGGTACATTCTGAGTAAAAAGAACACACTGGTGAGCTCTGCAACACAAAAAGGCCTGGACATCCACAGAAGACAACAGTGGTGAATGATCATAGGATCCTTTCCATGGTAAAGAAAAACCCCTTCACAACATCCAGCCAAGTGAAGAACATCCAGCCAAGTGAAGAACATAAAGAGAAGACTTCACGAGAGCAAATACAGAGGGTTCACCACAAGGTGTAAACCATTCATATGCCTCAAGAATAAAAAGGCCAGATTAGACATCTCAAAAAGCCAGCCCAAAAAAGAATAAAAAGGCCAAAAAAACATCTAAAAAAGCCACCCCAGTCCTGGAACAGCATTCTTTGGACAGATGAAACTAAGATCAACCTGTACCAGAATAATGGGAAGAAAAAATTATGGAGAAGGCTTGGAATGGCTCATGATCCGAAGCATCATCATCACACCACATCATCTGTAAAACATGGTGGAGGCAGTGTGTTGGCATGGACATGCATGGCTTCCAATGGCACTGGGTCACTAGTGTGTGTTGATGATGTGACAGAGGACAGAAGCAGCCGGATAAATTCTGAAGTGTATAGGGATATATTGTCTGCTCAGATTCAGCCACATTCAGCGAAGTTGATTGGAGGGCGCTTCACTTTACAGATGGACAATGACCCAAAATATAATGCGAAAGCAACCCAGGAGTTTTTTAAGCCAAAGAAGTGGAATATTCTGCAATGGCTGAGTCAATCACCTGATTGCAACCTGATCAAGCATGCATTTCACTTGCTGAAGACAAAACAAACAAACAACAACTGAAGACAGCAGCAAAAAAGGAAACCAACCGTTTGGTGATGTCCATGCGTTTCAGACTTCAAGCAGTCATTGCCTGCAAAGGATTTTCAACAAAGTATTATTTTAGTTATGATTGTATTAATTTGTCCATTTACATTTGAGCCCCTGAAATGAGGGGACTGTGTATGAAAATGGTTGCAATTCCTAAACCTTTCACACGTAATTTTGGTTCAACCCCTTGAATTAAAGCTAAAAGTCTGCACTTCAATTGCATCTCGGTGGTTTCATTTCAAGTCCACTGTTGTGGTGTACAGAGCCAAAACTATGAAAATTGTGTCAGTGTCCAAATATTTCTGGACCTAACCGTAACTTCAACCGTGTTTCTTTCACTCATGATACATAATTTCTTCCTACATTGAGGACAACGCTCCTTGGCATCAGACGGATGAAGCTACGGCAGCTCTGGACTGGCCTTTAGGCTGCAGAGGAAACTGCTCTGGAAGTTCCTGACCACTCTGTCAGAATGAGAAAAGAGACATTTCACCTTGCCATCTCAGGGATTTGGCAACCTTCCAGTTACTGGTCAGATACTTGAGTCCTAGTCTACCCGCTATCCTCTGACACATGATGAGCATTAAAAAGTTAGAATGTTTTGAAAAGTGTCTGTGTGGGTTTATGTTCCTGGAGAATTTGAGGAATTTAGCATAAGAAATAGCGCCACCAACCGGTGAGCCGGTTTGTGGATACAACTGTCCCAGAGTCCTGGTTAAAAGATTTAAAAGACCATTAGGAAACAGATAAACAGGACAAGCTTAATTACCACACAGCAAACAGGAAGACGAGGGGACTAGTGGAAGCAAATGGTGTTGCAATTTGTAGGGGTTTACCATCATGGGACAGAACTGGGGAGCATGTACACTATTACATAACATAATTTCAGGCTAATGACTCATTAAACGATCAGCTTCATGGGCCAGAAGGTGTTTCCGAAAATTCCCTGATGTCCTCCAATCAGAGTTTCCCCTCCCCCTATCTGTGTGTCAGAGGTAAGAGTGCTAGTGTCTTCACAACCTGTCAACATTCCCATCAGCCGGGAAAGAGGAGGGCTATCAGTGTGCATGACGTTGGGAAGTTCATAATTACATTCCCAGATAGAGCTAGTGATGTAGTAAGCATCATGCCATTAGATAGCATGTACTTTCATTGTGTATGTGTCTGTGTGTGTGTGTGTGTGTGAGAGTCACATAGGGTGAACTCAGTTCACTTGAATGTCTGACTCAATCTCAGAAACATTTCTGGAAGCAAGGACATTCCCTCCTGATTTCAGCAAATCCTGATGCCAGGATTTAGGGAAAACCTTGGTATTCATTGGAAGTTCTTGGAATATTTCAGCCCTGAGAGATATTTGTTTTTTGTATGACTCACTCAAATGAAAAGAAAACACTAAATACAACCCTAACTTTAAGTTTTTTTAGGTTAAGGATAATATTTAATTTCAGATTATGTTTCATTTAAATTTCAGATGATCTGTAACTGCTTGATCATGTTTCAGCTGTTGCCAGACAACTCTGACCAGCTAGTAATGATAAATGTGTGCTTAACAACATGATTACTCCACTCTGCGTATAACATTACGTCTGTCCTCACAAAGCTGCTTGTGTGGAAATACAGACCATTTCACTGATACACCAAGTAATCACACAGTGTAGCTTAAATCATAACTGCAGATGCTCTAGCCAAACAAACATTTATACCGGATGTCATCTAGGTCTATGAGCAGTGTGTGAGTGTGTGTGTGTGTGTGTGCATATGTACATATTTGTACACAGTATATATGTATTTGTGCGCTCAAATTACTTTGACCTTTACCCCCCTGACTAGACATATGAAGAGCTAAAGAGGATACTGTTGAGAAATAGACTTGAGATGGATTGGTTCAGTCCGGCTACTCTGACGGCTAGCTGTCCGGGACCACATTGCTCTGTGAATGTATGAGGTTTATATCAGGATGTAATGTGTCCTGTATATTCTCTAAGGCTCTCAGCTTTACCCAATAAGACAGCAGATGCCAAACACACACACACACACACACACACACACACACACTCATGGACGCACACAGACATATACACACACGGGCATACACAGTGGTGCTTCCGTTCTGACTGACGCCACCATCTCAGCTGTTCCATACAGAACCTCTTGCCCCCCCCACCCCACTTACACACACACACCCACACACTCTCCTGCTTCCCATCAATCATCAGCAACATCTCTCTCTCTTTCTCTACCACTGTGTCTGAGTGCGTATAAGCCTTCATAACCCTGGTCTGCAATTTGATCCACCTGCTGATTGTTGCCAAGGAAACACTGACATAAACCATGCCCATGGGAAGAGGGTTTCATTTTTGGAACTCGGTACGGGGCAGCTCCTGCTGCTCTTACTGCTTAGAGCTACAGGCTTCATGTCTGGCAGCAGATGCATCAGTCACTGTTCCAGGGAAGGTTCTTCCAGTAAGTCTTTTAAATCTGCTGTTAGAGATCACAGCTACCCTGACAGCTGCTTGAGTGTGTGTATGTGGACGCATGTGTGTGTGTGTGTGTGAACGCAAGCATATTTATTTCAGATTCCATTCCCACATTCTTTCTAAATGCAGTCAGAACTTTTGGACAGCGCTTGTCACTTTAACTTTTTAGCACAGTAAAAGAGAGACCTCTAAGTTATGCCAGTGAAGTAGTTATTTGAATTGAGTTGAGATGATTTACGGGTTAGTGGTATAGTTTTAGTGCATTGTATTTTACACTCATTACATTTGTAGTTTTATGACAACTATATATAGTACGCACACACACACACACACACACTTGAACTCGTTCTCCTATAACCTCAGCAGGATCCAGGAGGTAATTTCCGCCCCTGGCTGACCTAGAAACAGTTCTATCCCAGGGTACACACACACACACTTCTCTGCGGGAGGAGCACTCAGTCACCTCCGAGTCTTACTCATTTTTTTCTGTCCTGTTTGGACTTTCTTTCACGTGAACACACACACACACACACACACACACACACACACACACACACACACACACACACACACACACACACACACACACACACAAA
>JACXGI010012856.1:0-21806 GCA_016801175.1 Esox masquinongy | reverse complement strand
CGCGTTCACCAGTTTCTCGTCCTGCCTATCCGTGCACCGACCGATCGCCCGTTCCCGACTATTCTGCCTGAGCCCTGCCTGTACTTCTGTTGTCCGCCGGTATTCTGACCTCTCGCCTGTCCCTGACTACTCTGCCTGTTCCCTGACTGTACTGCTGCCGCCAGCCCGTGTACCGAATCTCTGCCCGTCCCTGACCACTTTGCCTATCGCTCGTCTGCCCCTTCGCCGCCGTTACGTTAAACGCCTTACCTCCCGTCCCCGTCCACTCTACCTGCCCTTTTCCCACTCGCTCCCAGTCCGCGATTGGATCCTCACCCGTGCCCCTGACAAAAGTGGTCTGCAACCTTCAATGAAAATGCATTTAAGCTTTGAAACGCAGACAGGTTTTGAATACATTGCTAGTATTACTTTTTGAATCCATTTATACCTTTAAACAATGTATTTTTACATTTTTAAATTGTATAGAATATTTCACTACCACCCTACACTACACCACAGAATCTTGGACACCCAGCACATCTGTCAGATTCCATACACAAAATTTGACAACCTTTTAGCAGTTGTTACTGAATAAGATGCAGCTGAAAATACATTTTTAAACATAGGGTTATATTGTTCAGAATAAATTAGGCTGTAATGAAACTGTGTATCAAAAATAGTGATGTTAAAATTCACACTGTTTGACATGACTTTTATGATATGGAAGTATAAAGTTCACATTTGATTCATAGATCGTAATTTCAAAAGTTGAGTGCCTTACCAGGGAAAGAGCATGACATCAGAACATTCTGTTGTAAGCTCTGTGTGTGTTTGTGGTAGAGACTTTAATGTGTCTGTCCAACTCTTGCAAACCCGCTGGTATGAATCATTATCTATTAAATTCCATTGAGCTTTTGGAATGTTGTGTTGGCTTGTGGAATGCAATCAAAGGTTCTGTAAAAGACAAAAATCACAAAAACCCTCTTCAATGGGTCCTTTTGGAATCCAACAAAACAATTCACAAGCCATATACTGTAGTGGTTGGATTCACCTCAAAACATGTTCTGGCTCCTATATATGGTTCAATTATGCATTCTCTCCTGGATAGCAGACGTCCGAGTCAGACGATTTTGAATGGTGTAGTGGTAAAATGTAGCTTCACCATGGTACTAGCCTTGAGAATCAGGCTTTGTGGAATTTTGCTGTGGCTATGTTAGATTAGCAGTGTATGGATGTAGAAATGAGTTCCAAGACAAGGGCAGAGCAGGAAGTAATCGCAGTTTGAGTGATACACATTTATGAATGTAATGGTGGAAATAGCAAAGTGTTTTGCATTTAAATGTCTATGAAGACCTCAAAGACATGCAGTGGTGTAGCTTGTTCTGGGGCTGTTTTGAAGCATTTATTTTGGTGAGTCCGGCCACTGCAGAATATGATTTGTGCATTCACCTAGACTGACAAATAAATCTCAGAAATAGAATTTTGACCAAAACATCTTTTTGGATGACGCTTCAATACTAAAGGTATGTGAAAAATGAGGTCTTACCTTATACCGAAACATCAAGATTTGTACTTATTAGTGTTCAAATTGGCGATTTTCAACCTACAGGTATGACTGTAAAGGACTACATACGTTTACAAGATTCTAGACAGAACAGGTGTTTTCAAGTTAGCCAATGGCAGCACAGCATTCCCGGGCCTTGTTACATCCTGCAAGCTACTCACATGACATCACATCATGGCCTGATAGAACCGACCTCAGCACAGCTGTTCTCTGATTGGCTGCGAAAGAGCTGCTCTGTTCTCTGCCACGATGATGTCATGGGATTCTGGCTGACCTCTCGGCATTAGATGTTTATCAGAGTGTTAGCGTGCGGATAGGGCAGGGGGCGAGGGAGATTGTGGGAGGGCGGGAGGCTGTGGGGTGCTAGGGAGAGTGGTTTTAGCCTCAACACCTCAGGCACACAGCCTCCGTGTGCACTCTTCATCTCCTCAGACAAATGAGAGAGAATCCCTGGTCCCGGCCTGTTCTGGGAAAGAGCCTAATTGAATTAAAGGAAAATGAGACCGTCGAGAGTGATTTCACATGCTCGCTGAATGCCTTGAGATCTGATACTTCATCTTGGCAGGATCCCGAGCTGTTTTAAGCCAAGACATTAAAACCATTGAGTGCACCAAGAAATGACAGCTATTGGATGTGTGATTGTGTCACCCCCCCCCCCCCCTCCTCCCCCATCCCACTGCGGAGCCGCGCCTCATCCTATCGCTGCTCATGACTATGATGCTATTGATGGCCTCAACATAAGACCAGGATCAGGCCCACCGCGACTCAGTGACTTGATGACCGCTTGGTCAGTCGCTACTTTGTCGAGTCTGAGACTGTTTTGTTTGCGATTCCCCCGCAGTGTTGTTTTGCTCTTCACTGCCTGTGACACAACGAGTGACAGGTTAGCGTGTGTGACAGTATGTGCTACTGAACACTTTACAATACTCTGTACTGTTTCTGACTACTAAAACTCATCCCTTACTGTGCTGCCTGTGACTCCATGCTGTGTGTCACACCTCTGTCTGCAACCTGTCTCTGTCTCAGTGCCTCAGAGCTCTGCAAGCTTGTGGTGACTCAGTGCTGTTCTGTCTGTCTGCAGTGTGTCGGAGCTTCTGTCTCAGGCCCTCCTGCTGCCTCCTGCTGCGTGGGGCCTATTTGCCCAGTCGCTCCCCGACAGAGAGGCTCGCTGGTCTGTTTGTTTTAATCAGAACAGTGTTTGCCAAAGAGCTTTACCTCAGGAGATGGGAGGGAGTTCTTGTGTGCTCTCCTGTACCACAGAGAGGACACGACAGGGCAGGGAGAAGAATGTGTATTATCTGAGGCTCCCTCACAACCTGGGTTTAACAAAACACTCATTGGCAATGGCCATGCTTTATATGTCATACAGAACTGCACTATGCTATGTACTCCATTATCTACATTAAATAGGAATTCAAAGCCATTTTGTTATAAACCGTACATACGCTTTTTGTGTGCACTTTCATATCCTCTTTTGTCATCATCCCCTGCTGCCCCCCCGATCCTCCTTCCATCTGTGTTCGGTCATTCTGGGCCTTCGACTTGTCCTCTTCTGTCCTGTCAACCACCGAGCCTGCATGACCAAAGCATTGTGCCCACCCTGATGCCATCAGCTCTGCTCTGATTGTCTCCTGTCCCACCCCACGCCCCCCCCCTTTGTCAACTCCACAAACTTCTATTTACCAGCCCTCCGTACACCTGATCTTTCTCCTAAACAACCGGGCTAGGGGATAGCGAGGCAAGATGTGATCCCATCCAACCAGACAGCCCCCCCCCAACACACACCCTTTTTTGTCAGAACGAAACATCATCTGCTGGAAGCAGTTAGATCCTAATATCTAATTCAATCCCTCCTTTTCTCAAGCCCACAGACAGACAGCTTTTAGACACATTTTAGCACACAAAAGCTGCCGCTCTTTCCTTTGTAGGTTTGGCTCCCATTTAAGAAGGTGAGGGTGACGGTGGAGG
Source organism: Esox masquinongy (assembly GCA_016801175.1). Taxonomy (NCBI): domain Eukaryota; kingdom Metazoa; phylum Chordata; class Actinopteri; order Esociformes; family Esocidae; genus Esox; species Esox masquinongy. Next base: position 18,295 of record JACXGI010012856.1, on the reverse strand, counting down.
TGGTGAGGGAGGGGACAATCAATACAGTGTCCTGGCTCTCAATCTTCCTGGCGTGCAGAGGTGTTTTTTGGGGGGTGTTGGTAGGGAGCGGGGGTGTTTTTGTCATTCATAAGCTTTGCTGACAAATCCTTGACATCATTTGGTGGATTGTATCGATAACTTCTTTCCTTGCCGCAGAGGACAAATAGAAATCATTTATCTGTCTGTGTGCCTTGGGGGGTGGATGGAGGTTGGATGGAGGGAAGGGTGAAGGGTGGGAGGGAGAGAGAGAGGGAGAGAGAGAGAGAGAAAGAGAGAGAGAATGGGAGAGACAGAAAACATCAGGGACAAAGGTCTCAGTGCCCAGCCGTCCGGCCGTGACTTTGACAGCTGAAGGTATTAGTGCAGCGGTTAAGGTCAGAGGTCACACAGGGCATGCAGGTTGTGGGAGGGATTCTCCCAGTCGCACGAGAGACAGAAAGAAATCAGGCAAGCAAGTAAACCGCAGCTGTTTCTTTATGGCTGAACCTCAGGGCGGACAGAGCTCAGGTGTCCCTCACAAAGCGGTCGCCAAAATGACTATGTCCACTTTTTATTTAACTGAAACATGAAGAGCGACTGTAACCTGCGAGTACGACCACTCCACTAACGCACACAAAAATACCCTCGTAGACTTGGAAACATAAACATGCATGTGCACACGCACACACACACACGAACGCACACACTTAACTCTAAAGTATGTCCACTCACACAACTCAGTATTCATGAATTCGCAAGGGTGGGCTGCGGCAGCCGGCTTGAAGGCAGACGGCGGAGTAAGGGGAGGAAAGGGAGGTGTGAGGAGAACCAGCTTTTCCTGCCCACTGTTTTGACAGTTGTTGTCTTCAGAGGGAAAAGTAAATCTCTTAATCTGCAATTATTAAGAAAAAAAAAGTAAAAAAATATCATATTTTCACACGTCTTTATTCAGTTACACTGGCACTGAATCTACATTTCTGAAGCAAATGAGCAGAGCGAGAGGGACAAAGGAAATATTTGGCAAAACAAGACCTAGAGGATGATGGAAGTTGGAGAGTCAGATGCCACTTCATTTTTTTTGGTCCTATGCCCCGGTGTGTAACCTGTCGTCTGTGTGGGTTTCTTTTTTGAGCACATGGATGAGACAGTGTTAATCTCAGTATGAATCTATGGCTGGGGGTTATTTTAGAACGGAACTCTATTAAGGTGCTGGGCTTTAGGGGGAGGCACAAGAGGGTGTCAGAAGGGGGATCAGAAGGGGGAGTCAGAAGGAGGGCCAGAAGGGGGAGTCAGAAGGAGGAGTCAGAAGGGGGAGTCTGTGTTGACTGGCCTAGTTAACACTATCCGTGGTGGCCGCTGTGAAAAGTCAGGAGTTAAAAGTGTCTGGGTCTCTCTTACCATCCTCCACCATTTGTCTGGTTGTTCACAACATGACTCTCTCATTCTCTTTCCTCTCTGCCTTTTGCTTTGCTTTCTTCCTTTCTCTCCTTCATCTGTTTTCCTCTACCTCTTTTTCCTCTCTCTTTTGCTGCCTTTTTCCTTGACCGGGTATGGTTTGATGTGGCATGTTCAGACCAGCTCCTTGAATAGGCCAGTTGTTCACCAAGCAGAGAGTCACAGACCTACAAGATTTCTTCTTTCTTATCACAACCTTTATATAAATATAGAGAGCAGAAACACACCGCCTACTCCTTTCAGGGGTTTTGTGTTTGCTGCGTGTCTGATTCCAAATACAAGTGCTTAATTTTCAGCCGTTTCTTAGCAATTCTGCGGCAGTGCCATGTGTTAATGCAGCGTCGGAAAAGCAAGGGGGTTTGGGAGCAGGGATTGGGGAGAGGGGGGCACTATAAGCTTTTTGCCAGCCTGCTTTGAGCCACCACCTGCCAGTCTGCGGTACCTGTTGGCAGCTGCCGGCACCTTTGTGATAACACATATCGCCAGCGTCTCACTCACTCTGAGCACGTGTTAGAGAGCCACGGCAGAGCAAAGCCCCAGAGAAGAGCCTGTTGCCTCAAACCCGTCCAAAACAGATGAAATTCTCCTCTACATTAAACAGTTTTCAATAGGACAGTATCCACCACAGAATAGTTTTTCACCAAATAGTCTACTATGTTTCATATGTAGATACACTTTACCTCATTTTTGAGTACAGTATTTATTTATGCCACTACTTATATTTGAATGAGGGGGAAAAAACATGCAAATTGAAAAAGGAAAAAAATATTCCCTGACATTCTGGATTTACTGGCAGCTACAGAATAATGTTTTGTGAGTAGGCGAAGAATGAGGGAACAAGACTGAAAGTTGCACGTGGAAGGTCAAGGTCATAGGTCAGCGGAATGCTTTCGAAGAGGAAAGAGAGCTTTATGGATGCCAGCCATACTTCTGCCTGCCATTGTTGTATCCTATCCTCCTGTGCATCCAACTTCATTTCCACTTCAATTTTTATCAACCTTCTGCTTGCCTCTCAAGGAGATAGGATTCAAGCCCTGACACGAATTAGCCCACAGATTGACTTGATACTGCTGTGCCCAGGGGATGATGGGTAAAAAAAGACCTCCTTTTTATTTTGCCTGTCTCTCTACCCATTTTATTTTCCCCTGTGCCTCCCTCTCTCCCTCTCTTTCCCTCCTCTCTTCCTCTCAATCTACTTTCCTCTCTCTCCCCCTCCACCTTCCTCTGTTTTTCTCCTTGTACCTCCTTGTCTGTCACCTGTCTCTGTGACATCCCCCTTCACCCTGATGGACAGGCGCCACGGGTTTCTGGCCAAGTAATTTGCTCAGAATTTACAAAAACAGGCCAGCATCAAAGATGGCAGCAGTGTGGTTGAGAAGTGATTGCATTAAGAGCAGCGAGAGGAGAGAGGTCCATTTCCATTCATCACTATTGCTGACAGACAAACCACATATTTTCCCCTTCTTTTTTTCTGCTTTTCTTTTTTGTGGAAATATGTCTCTTTTTTTAGATGGTAGGAGCCATCCTCGATGCCCAGACACTGGCCTTGGAGCTGGCGGTGGAGCCTGAGGAAAATGGCCAACACACACAATTATACCCACATACAATATCTCACAAAAGTGAGTACACCCCTCACATTTTTATAAATATTTGATTATATCTGTTCATGTGACAACACTGAAGAAATGACACTTTGCTACAATGTAAAGTAGTGAGTGTACAGCTTGTATAACAGTGTAAATTTGCTGTCCCCTCAAAATAACTCAACACACCGCCATTAATGTCTAAACCGCTGGCAACAAAAGTGAGTACACCCCTAAGTGAAAATGTCCAAATTGGGCTCAAAGTGTCAATATTTTGTGTGGCCACCATCATTTTCCAGCACTCTTGGGCATGGAGTTCACCAGAGCTTCATAGGTTGCCACTGGAGTCCTCTTCCACTCCTCCATGACGACATCATGGAGCTGGTGTATGTTAGAGACCTTGCGCTCCTCCACCTTCCGTTTGAGGATGCCCCACAGGTGCTCAATAGGGTTTAGGTCTGGAGACATGCTTGGCCAGTCCATCACCTTTACCCTCAGCTTCTTTAGTAAGGCAGTGGTCGTCTTGGAAGTGTGTTTGGGGTCGTTATCATTTTGGAATACTGCCCTGCGGCCCAGTCTGCGAAGGGAGGGGATCATGCTCTGCTTCAGTATGTCACAGTACATGTTGGCATTCATGGTTCCCTCAATGAACTGTAGTTCCCCAGTGCCAGCAGCACTCATGCAGCCCCAGACCATGACACTCCCACCACCATGCTTGACTGTAGGCAAGACACACTTGTCTTTGTACTCCTCACCTGGTTGCCGCCACACACGCTTGACCCGCTTGACACGCTTGAATCTAGGTCAATTATCTTGGTCTCATCAGATCACAGGACATGGTTCCAGTAATTCATATACTTAGTCTGCTTGTCTTCAGCAAACTGTTTGTGGGCTTTCTTGTGCATCATCTTTAGAAGAGGCTTCCTTCTGGGACGACAGCCATGCAGACCAATTTTATGCAGTGTGCGGCGTATGGTCTGAGCACTGACAGGGTGACTCCCCACCCCTTCAACCTCTGCAGTAATGCTGGCAGCACTCATACGTCTATTTCCCAAAGACAACCTCTGGATATGACGCTGAGCACGTGCACTCAACGTCTTTAGTCGACCATGGCGAGGCCTGTTCTGAGTGGAACCTGTCCTGTTAAACCGCTGTATGGTCTTGGCCACCGTGCTGCAGCTCAGTTTCAGGGTCTTGGCAATCTTCTTATAGCCTATGCCATCTTTATGTATAGCAACAATTCTTTTTTTCAGATTCTCAGAGAGTTCTTTGCCATGAGGTTCCATGTTGAACTTCCAGTGACCAGTATGAGGGAGTGTGAGAGCGATGACACCAAATTTAACACACCTGCTCCCCATTCACACCTGAGACCTTGTAACACTAACGAGTCATATGACACTGGGGAGGGAAAATGGCTAATTGGGGCCAATTTGGACATTTTCACTTAGGGGTGTACTCACTTATGTTGCCAGCGGTTTAGACATTATGTCTGTGTGTTGAGTTATTTTGAGGGGACAGCAAATTTACACTGTTATCCAAGCTGTACACTCACTACTTTACATTGTAGCAAAGAGTCATTTCTTCAGTGTTGTCACATGAAAAGATATACTCAAATATTTACAAAAATGTGAGGGGTGGACTCACTTTTGTGAGATACTGTCCATACCCTTACAATATATCCACACATACTTAAACACCCCACCCGGCCCGCAGCCACAAAAAACTTTTCACAGTTTCACATCTTAAAAGTTTGCTCTGGGTCCTCATTTGTGGACTCACAATTTCATCTCAACCCAGAGAGGGTCTCTGTACAATCAGATGATATCCAGCCCAGTTTTCAACCTTCAGACCAATCAGGAGAAAACATCTTTGCCACTTTGCCTGAAATACAGAGACAGGAACTCAGCGCTGTTTGAAGTCTGTTGCTGCTCTCGTGTTTCATGTCAGAGAGCAGTGCTCCAGGTTGGATCCACTCACATCACCGTACTAACAGAGACACGCTGTGCAGGCTGGGAGACTGATGCTAGCTCTAGTTCAAACTGGGTGCATTCGTCCCATGTTCTTTCGTCGTGTTTAGCTGAGGAAATAAAACAGTGCTGGCCCAACACAGGGAACCCAGAAAGTGGTTGTGGTGAGAGTATGAAAGGGGATCCATGTAGGGATGTTTATCGACAGGCTCATCTTTCGCTGTCTCTGACTGGGCTTGATTCCTCACAGATACTATTGATTCCAGACCGTACACTCATTCATTACAGGCTGACCGGCAGCAGATGAGCTAGGCATTATTGCTGAGCAGGACCTTCTCTCTCCCCACTGTAATACCACACGGGTCAATCCTAGGACCTATGCATATCTAAGAGGTAAGCTGTACGGTATGTCTTACTCAGCGTTTCAACACCCAACACACAATTACCAAACAAAGATCTGGACCATGAGCGATCGTTTCCAGAAGAATGCTGGATGATCGCCAAAGACCCTGACATTGCTGAGTAAAGTTTAGTTTTGTGTTTTTTTTTGTTTACATTCATTGCAATAGGCAGCGAAGGTGCAGGTAACTGGCATTGCATTGATTAATGAAACTCACAGTGCTCTAAAATAATATGTACCTACTGTATCTCTGTAACATTTGAATGCGTTCTTACAAAACACGGGTCTTATACCATTGAAGCAAAAAGGATTTGTATTGCTTGCTTAACAAACAGTGCTGGGAGAAGTGTTAGCCCCCTCAGTTTTTGCATTGTTGCACATTTTTCGCAATGAATTTGGTCAGAATGTTTTGTGGATTGTAGTAATAAGTGGAGGGAGTCTGAGACAAAAATTACACTTAAGTTGCTTATTTCATTTGTTTCATGTGGTAGGCAATCAAACATGAAATCTTCAGATGTGATGAAGCCCCGCTAGTTATTTCAACCCAATGAAAGGGATTATTATAGTTAGGTATTTGAATACCTTGGTAAAACATGATGATGATTTGGACCAGCCCTGCCCAATATACATGTGACCAACTTGGGCTCTTGCCAGATCAGATTAAAGTTGTCAGAATGCAGTTTCCAAAGCGAAAAGCCAAATCATGCCACACCAAATCCTAACATTTCTGAACACCTGTGGAATTAGTTTCTTATGCAAATCGTAATCTGGATAATGTTAGAAAGTCATTTTTCAGACTCTGGGGCAGGAGTCACTCTTCCCAGGAATGGTTGTCCTGCTAAAATCTCTCCAAGATCAAGGTTTGAAAACATCCAGGAAGTCAGAAAATAAATCTAGAACAACACCCAGGAATCGTCAAGCCTCTTTCATCTCAACTACGGTCAGTGTTCATGACTCCACAATCAGAAAGACACTTGGCAAAAAGATGATTCATGGCAGAGTAGCAAGGTGGAAACCACTGCTCACAATGAACATGACTGCATGTCTTGATTTTGCCAAAACGTATCTGAATGTCCCTAAAGAGTTCAATAGCATCATTGTCATTATTGAACTTGCTATTTTTGTGCTTACTAATTCACATCAGACGTGCCATTAGCTAGAGCAGGGGTTCCCAAACATTTCAGCCCACGACCCCTAAAATAATGGTGCCAGTGACTCGCGACCCCCGAATCCACGGAGGTGGTTAAAATATACAAACTTTGCACGCAAGCGGGCACAGGCACTAATGGGCCTATCCAAACATGAGCATAATGACAACACAAAAGAACACAACAGCCTAACAACCGTAATCATATTTTTTTGTACCTACGTGCACGTCAGAATGTTTAACATGGTGCTGTAAATTGACCTGCTGCAACTGATGTGTGTCAGTAATCTGTCGTAATCACCTCAGGGATCACGAGGGGAAAAGGAAAATCAAAAGGCTGATGCCTTTTTAATTTGCATGCATTAATTTAACTACTAATTTTAACTTTTGTTAAAATCATGGCTAAAATATGCTATTTCCAATTGTTTTAAAATGTTTCTTGATTTCTGGAAATCATCTCGTGACCCCCCCTCACCCTCTCGTGACCCCCCGGGGGGGCCCGACCCCTACTTTGGGAACCACTGAGCTAGAGTACATGTACACCTTGCACTTAGCTATACTGCACACCTTGGTCTTTGTTTACTGACCAATGACTTGCCTATTTTTTCAAACATAGTATAGCCCTACCATTATTAGCGGTTGTCTGGGTTTATTCAGATATAGTTTATAAATATTTCATGAATAACAACTGTTTATTGTAGTTTTAATGTAGCCAACCGTTTTTCTTCCAATCTGACTTCCATTAAGTTTTCTAGTCAGCTAGGCTAAATATTAAAGAAGGTAAGACTGCAACTGATTTCAATAATGAGCCCAAAATAATAATTTTGTTATAACCATGTTATGACATGGTTATTACAGCATCATAAGGAGGTACGATGCTATCCGTCATATAAAGTGTTACCCATATTTCATAATACAAAATAATACAAAAAAATTATGTTTACTTGCGAGCTTGCTTGTGAATTTGCTTATTGAAGTGGCCTAACCTTTTCCATTAGCTAGCTATGGTTTTTACATGGTGCTACTCCATGACATAAGACAACTTTGTCAGCTCAAAAATATTTAGACAGTTACACATCCTTTGTTTTGGTGCTCTGTAATCCAACACCTTGGATTTAACTGTTGAGATAAAGTGTAACAGGTCAGCACATTTTAGGTTGGCAAAGGTATTTGGCAATTGGCTTGACAGCTGTTTGTTATTAGCCAGGTGTGTTTTTTTATCTACACATGTTGAGCTCAGTAATGGCAACTGACCTGTTAGGCCAAGGAAGACCTTTACTGTAATAATGAAGACAAAAAAGACAGACAGATTGAGGACACTCCAGGAGGTAGGCATAGATATGTCAGCCACTCCCACAGAAATAATCACCAGCTGAACTATAGAGACTGGACTGCAAGGTGCAAAAACACTCATTATTATTCTAAAAAATGATGGCAAAAGAAAGTGCTTAAAATAGCCTGCAGAACTGTGGAAAAATATCTTTAGAACAGATGAGACAAATATTAACATTTGCCATTAGGGATGCACCGATACTAGTTTTCATTGTCAAAACCAATTCCAAGTACAGAATTTTGAGTATCTGCCGATACTGAGCACCAATCTAAGACTACCATTTTCATTTTGTTGTGCTATGACTGACATCAACGTTGCTTTCTGAATTATCCTTGCATTGGCTAGCGTTAGCAAATTTAGCTTGTATCAATTAGTTAGGGTTAGCTACCTAGCTCAAGCTTCTCTACTTGAAACACTTTCTTTGCAAAGTTTGCTACTACCAGTTTTACTATTGGCTGTTTCAAGTTGAAAGTAATTCCAGACTACAGACATTATTGTGGTTGTTGTTGAGTTCACAAGGAATAATCCACTTGTTTCTTCAAACACACTTCCATAATTAAGTTTTTCATAACAAAAAAAATGTGAAGTTATTGACTGGCCAATTGAATTACCCAATTGTAACATTGTACACAATGTTAATTTTCTAATACACATGCTGTAATTTTTTAATGGTTCATCTGATATACCCTAGATGGAGAGTCTGCACTTGAACCCCCTTTTCCATTGTATCATTTAAAATCCCAAATCCTAGAATTTAGAGCCCAAAAAATTATAATAAACATGTCACTGTCCAAAAAGTATTGGAATTCACTGTACTGTACCTCCGTGTTACATAATATGTGATAGTAGCTTGTGGAGAGCCGCTTCTTTACTCTTTCTTGTCCCCGTGGGGATAACTGGCAACATGCAGGTATATTTCCCAGGAGACCCTGTCATATTCCATGGGTCCAGCCCATATGACAATTTCTATCTGAGTCCCCTGATTCCTGTACAGAGTACAACCAGTAACCCCCCAACACACAAACTGAACCCTTATTCCATAACACACACATTTTAAACCCACAAATACAATTTACAATAAGAAGTCCTGTATGCAAGGACATATACACCGATCAGCCATAACATTAAGACCACTGACATGTGAAGTGAATAACACTGATAATCTCGTTATCATGGCACCAGTAAGTGGATGAAATATATTAGGCAGCAAGTGAACATTCTGTCCTCAAAGTTGATGTGTTAGAAGCAGGAAAAATGGGCAAGCATAAGGATCTTAGCAACTTTGACAAGGGACAAATTGTGCTGGCTAGACGATTGGGTCAGAGCAGCCCTTGTGGGGTGTTTCCAGTCTGCAGTGGTCAGTACCTGTCAAAAGTGGTCCAAGGAAGGAAAAGCGCTGAACTAGCGACAGGGTCATGGGCGGCCAAGGCTCACTGATTCACGTTGGGAGCAAAGACTGGCCTGTGTGTTCCGATCAAACAGACGAGCTACTGTATATCAAATTACTGAAAATGTGACCTCTGGTACTGATAGAAAGGTGTCAGAACACACAGTGCATCGCAGTTTGCTGCGTGTGGGGCTGCGTAGCCACAGACCAGTCAGGGTGTCCATGCTGACCCCTGTCCACTGCCGAAAGCACCTAAAATGGGCATGTGGAGCATCAGACCTGGACCACGGAGCAATGGAAAAAGTTGGCCTGGTTTGATGAATCACATTTCCTTTTATATCACGTGGTGCATGTGCGTTGCTTACCTGGAGAACACATGGCACCAGGATGTACTATGGGAAGAAGGCCAGCCGGCAGAGGCAGTGTGATGCTTTAGGCAATGTTCTGCTGGGAAACCTTGGGTCCTGCCAATCATGTGGATGTTACCTTGACACGTACCACCTACATGAGCGTTGTTGCACACCATGTGCACCCTTTCATGGCAACAGTATTCCCTGATGGCATTGGCCTCTTTCAGCAGGATAATGCGCCCTGCCACAAAGCAAAAATGTTTCAGGGATGATTTGAGGAACAAAACAACGAGTTCAATGTGTTGACTTGGCCTCCAAATTCCCCAGATCTTAATCCAATCGAGCATCTGGGTGATGTGCCGGACAAACAAGTTCAATCCATGGAGGCACCACCTCACAATTTACAGGACCTGAAGGATCTGCTGCTAATGTCTTGGTGCCAGATACCACAGCACACCTTCAGAGGTCTAGTTGAGTCCATGCCTCCACGGGTCAGGGCTGTTTTGGTGACAAAAGGGGGACCTACAGAACATTAGGCAGGGGGTCATGATGTTATGGCTGATTGGTGTAGATAACACTTCCACACACACAAGGCTGCCCACTACCCCTGACATGCAGGAGCTGGCTGGCTTTTTCACCCTTGACGTATGTCAGCCTGTGAACATGGACCAGACTCCCGAAAATCAGTAGCATAGTTTGCATTGACAACCAAGGCTCTTCTGGTGTATCGTGAGGGGCTTGTCAGCAGTAGTTCTACTGGGATTTGTGATGTAGGGAAGAGGGGCTTATTCGGGGATCCAGTCTAAGACACAGGAGTCAATGTTATTCGAGGGTCGAGTGTCTGCTGGTTTTTGCTCCTACTTTGTACTTGATTAGTCCCCTCGCCTGGTGGTCTATGTCTTCATTGGACTGCAGTTGTTAGTAATAAAAATTGCTGCAGATGCTGGGCCTTTAGTGCTATGTATGACACCCCTTTTCTAGAATATTCAAACATGGTATGGAAACATTTGTCATTTATGGATGATCTTTTGCTCAGTTACTTTGGTAGGAGTTGATATGATCTGTTATTTCTTTGGGTGTTGTGAGCAGAAACGTCTGGGCAATTGAATGACAAACAGAAAGTGACACTCCAACTTTCCTCCACATTTCCTGGATTGGTTAAACAGAGCAGAAGAGAACCTCCCTCTAATGTTTTTTAAATTATTTTCGTCAGTACCACAGTGTGGGAGATCTATTTTCTGACATTATTTTAATACCATGCTATATTATGTTATATTTTCGTGACAAGAGTACACTGATTGGTTTCTTCCATAGAAACCAATCAGTGTGCTCTTCTTCATTTTGTTTTTCACTTCTAGCAAGGTCGGAAAGTAATCTGTGCATAAGCATTCCTTATTACAAACTACTCTCTGGTAGAGATTTGAACATCTTCTGCATACCTTTTTACTTGGTTTGTTGACTGGGCTGGAATGCACACGTGCACACACACACACACACACACACACACACACACACAATGGATTTCAATGCTTTTAAATGGGCGCTTTCCACCCAGTCACAAATCTCCGATCCAATTGCCACATTGAACTAGTTAGATCTGGGACAAGCACAGTTGGCCCTTTACAGGTTAATTTTTCTCCCCTTTCCTTTTTTTCTCTTTTTCTTCTTTGGCTGCCCAGGCACCAGGAAAGAATGACTCCTGCTTAACGATAAAATAATGAATGTCATTTTGAGGCAGGAGCTAGGGGGAGGGAGGGGGAGTGGGGGGGTACTGACTGCATTACTGCGCCGGCGAATGTGCCCTCGTGCCAGGGAGTAAATTTGAGTGAAGCCGTGCGATGTGACATCATTTACTCAGAAATCCGTAATTTGTCAGCATTAATATTTCAGGCCTAGCATTGCCTGTCGCAGAGTGCCAGAGATGACTGATCAATCTATAAAACGGCCCCGGCTAATTTATTGAATATTTATGTGCAATGTCATGGGCAGGGGGCGCGGTTGGAATTTATTTCACACTGTGCCTGCTCTGATCAGAACTTTTTCTAACTAGTATTCAAGCTTTTAGAGAATGAGAAATGTGTAATGATGCCAGGATACACGTACAGGCGTGTGCATTGGCACACACTCTGTCATACACACACATACACACACACACACATTGACAGGTGTGTATTTCAGCATATCAGTAGTATTCCCTTCCCTATATGTTAGTGTGATCTTTCGTGTTTCCTTGTGTTCCAGTAACTCACTGTGTTACAGAGGTGTGTGTCAGTCTGGTTCGCTGTACTGTAGAGGTGTGTTGATCTGATTCACTGTGTTATAGAGGTGTGTCTTACAGCAGTCTGATTCACTGTACTGTAGAGGTGTGTTTTAGAATGATTCACTGTACTGTAGAGGTGTGTTTTAGAATGATTCACTGTACTGTAGAGGTGTGTGTTAGTTTGATTCATTGTGCTGTAGAGGTGTGTGTTTATCTGATTCACTGTGCTGTAGAGGTGTGTGTTAGTCTGATTCACTGTGCTGTAGAGGTGTGTGTTAGTCTGATTCACTGTGCTGTAGAGGTGTGTGTTAGTCTGATTCACTGTGCTGTAGAGGTGTGTGTTAGTCTGATTCACTGTGCTGTAGAGGTGTGTATTAGTCAGGTTCCTTGTGTTGTGGTGTGTTTTGTCCATTATTCTCCAGGGACCATTCCAAACTGAAGTATCATTGCCTTCTCTGTGCACTGCCCCTGACATATGCCATCTGCATTGATAGCTCCTCTGCTTAGCCCACATTGTGCGTAATTATTTACTGCCGCGTCTCAGAAAATATGTCTGTTTGCTGCTTTTGTAAGCAGTCTCCGTGGCCACACAATAGTTATTTAGCAAAGACAGCATAATAATGACAGCCTATCAGGGGGAAGTGCTGGGACAGCAGCACCATGGTAAGAAATAGAGGATGAAAAAATGAATTGCTAAAACACCCGTCCTTCGCTCCCTCCCGTGAAGATCACGGTGAGTGAGAATGAGTGAGAATGGCTGGAACACGGCGTTGTGGCGTTAGTGTCGTGTGGAGGCGCGTAAGTTCTGCTCAGTTCGACGTCTTCAGCACAACTCAGCGGCTGCAGGTTGGGTTTTGTGTTTGCACGGCGCATGCCGGCAGCTTTCCGTGGTGGCAGGGTCTGAAGTCGGCTCGTCACTCGGTCGCTTGTCTCTGGCTCTTCTACAGTACAATGAACAAATGTATTCCTCCTCATCTAGCGCTGCTCAGTATTAGCCCCTCCAATAGCCTCATTATAGCCTCACTAATTACACATTCTCCAGTCAGAGCCAAGCATTAGATGAAGACAGTGCAGCGAGCATATGGCATAATATCCTATTAATGAACACTCTAAATTCAAACTCAGGTCAGCTGCTCTCGCCGCGTACGTGTCACTGATCCAGCGGGTGGGGGTAAGGATGACCTTCTTTTAAAATGCACAGACTGATTTGGAGGGAAGGCAGCCCCTCAGGCAAGCTCATTGTTTTACTTGTTTAATTTTTGCCAGCAATTATTGATATAATATTGTGATGGTGAGTGGGAGACAGGCTTATTAAAGGAGCCGAGGTGGATACTTATTTGTGGGTGGTTTGCCTGGTACTTTTAGGGTGCATGGTGGCCGCATACCTCCCCCGTTCCCCTTTCTCTTTATCTAGTCCTACCTCTCCAGGGGTGAAGCTAGGCTATTTGCATGCGCTGTCGCAGCAATTTGGAAAACAAGTTGCAGCCGTGCCGCACTTCTCCACGCCGCGCTTGGGCGTTTTAATGTGGACTGTCAAAAACGAGAGATGGATTTTTTTTCTCTTTAAAAAACCCGGGCTGGGATGCAAATAGACACATGCAGCACGATTGTTTGGGAGAGCGATAGATGTTGCCCGCGCCACGTTCAGTTTGGATCTGGCTTTCTTGAGTTGATCTGAAGAGATGACCCTGTCCAGAGTGATGAGAAAAGAGGGAAGGAGGGAGAGAGGGAGGAGGGGAAGATTAGCAACAGAGAACCATGAGACTCCACCTTCTGTAGTACAGGGCCGTGTTCTGTTCACTCTTGGACTGTGGTAGAGTTAGAGCAGCAGGGCATCAGGGGCTATGTTCAATCAAACTCACTTTCTCACTTGGTTGTTTTTCAGTCACCCCTGAAACCCAATCACTGGTTTGAATTGACACCAGAATCTCCAATGAGAAAGAGTAGACAACCATGTAAGGGTGACCCCAAAGCCCAGTCCATAGTGTTATCCGAGGCTGATAACCAGTCTGTTGTGTTGAAGGAATGAGGAATAGATGAGTGGCTGTTGAAAACAACTTTGACATTGACTCAGGTTAATGTTTTATCCAGTGTGCTGTGCATACGTAAACCTCTGTTTTCCTTTGGAAAACACTGATATCTCACAGGAGGCCTCCCTGAACCTCTCCCCAGGGACAGTGACCCTCAGCGGGCCTCAACGCTGTCGCCTGCCTTGGGCCCTGTGGAGTTCAGGGAGAGACTGTTTGTTTTTAGAGGCTTAATCCTCAAGAACAGCTGCCTAAGATCAGGTCTCAGATCAGTGCTGGGGATCAGGGAGAAGAGAGAGGGCTGCAGGTGCAGGCGCCAGCGCAGATGTAGCTTTCAACTAACGCCTGGGAACCTTCAGAGACACAGCCAAGACAACTCAAACTGTGATGACTAGTGCTGGTATGGGGGCCTTTTGGAACTAGGGCCCGGATACATTTGTATTGGTGCTATATTATTTGTATTGGTGCTATATTATTTATTTATACTGAAGACAATCAGGTTTTGTTTGGTTGTGTCTCTATAAATGTGACAGCGCTATGTGCAGAAACATGTCGGCAGGCATCAGCGCAAGTGAGACAGATTCAGACAATGCTTGTACCAGTGCTTGTATCAGTGCTTGTACCAGTGCTTGTACTAATGGATAGAATTTTTAGCTGAATGACAAATATTGTTATTATTAATTTTCAAGTGTGGGGCACAATTCCAGTGCACGTCATTTTAATGATTGTTCGATGTGTCATTTGAAAGCTTAACTCAGAATATTGAGACCAAGTTGGACAGAAGAGAGACAGACAGAGAAAAGAGAGACACAAGCATGGTGAAGGTGCGCAGGAGAGAGTACATTCAGTGTGGAGCAGCTTGATTAGAGAGGAAAAGGTCACCCTTGTCTAGGAGTAAGCAAAATGTATTGTTCTGGGACCACCACGGAGAACTGATAAAACGACCTCAATAAAAACAGCACAGCCTATGCAATATGCAAATGATTCCATAAAGAAAGGATGGTGGGGAGGAGGGAGGTGGAGGTGGGACGGAGACAAACGAACAGCGTGTCCTGGCCCATCACTCTTCATGCCAGCACCCTTTATGTACAGGCCTCCCCCCTTCTGTGCTCCCTTGCCCTCCTGATAAGGCCAAGGGGAGTGCCACCTGTGGAGGGGTTCCCTGCCGGGTCACCTCTACTGAAGCTACGGGCAGATAGCGGCGCCCTCACCCATTCACCAACAGGCTTCAGTGGCCAGGCTGGGATGATTGGGAGGACTGAGGAGCGTGGAGTGACTCACCTCATCTAATTACTGCTTAGAAAGAAATAGGTGAAAAGAGTGGGAGGATGAACTATGGGTTGAAAACATGCTTAAGCCAGAGAGGTGGAAGCCGCGCAGCAGGCTGAAAATACAGTGCTGCAATGCTGGCTGGCGCTGGCATCCCCGGGTTGGCACACGGGCCTGCCAAGTTGTAGGATTTACCTTGGCGCCCTCGGGCCCCTGACATGAAAATACTCTATCGTCTGGAGGGGCCCCATGGCAAGCTGCAGCTAAGCTCCTATTGTCTGGGCTATGAAGAGGGAGAATGCTGGATGAATGGAAGAAAACAAGAGGAAGACTGAGAGAGATGAGGACAAGAGGAGGAGGGTGAGAGGGAGAGGGACAAGCCATCCAGGGACTAAAGCCAAGTTATGGTAAGGCAGGAAGAGAAGGAGTGAGAGGAGAGATACAGAGAATGGATGGAAAATTGTGATATTTACATTTGTGTGTGTGTGTGTGTGCGTGCGTGCGTGCGTGCGTGCACTGCTCATGCTATTGTTGCCTTCCAGTTCATCAGCACATGTCTACAGCTGAGGCAGAGATAGAGGTTGAGGCCCTGAATGAGAGCTCATCTGCCCAGCGCTCCGGCTGGGGAAGCACATGGTCAAGTGGTCAACAAATGAAACAGGAAAATTGTTGCCACTTGTTCGGCCTGCTCAAGTGGCAGTCTGTGAGCTAGGTGGCTAGGTCATGATAAATGCCCTGTTCCCTCGGCTACTGATATTATAAAAATAAAAAGCAGGGCGATACAGCGGCTGCTCTTCTTTACAACAACCCAAAAACAGCCTGGAAAATTGCTTGTGTGCAAAATTGCTTTTGCTTGTTGAAATTCTGTTTACTGTTTTTCGGCAAAGTCTAAGCAAAGTGAGAGCCTTTTTGAAAAATACATCAAATTTACCCATGAATCCCTGAATATCAGGAGATTAGATTTTCTGTATATAATTACAGAAAATATAATTGTATGTGCTATATATATATATATATATATATATATATATATATATATATATATATATATATACTGTATTTATCAAAAATGTTGAGAATGATAAACAAAATCCAGTGGGGACTTTCTTAAGTAAAACAGAATAATTTCTCATTTCAGGATAGAGCACAATAAACTGTCTGTGTTTGTAGTGGAAACGTTTGAATATATGTTGATGAGCAATAGCAATGTTCTCTTACAATCTGTACTCGGCACAGTCAGAAGATGACTGTCCAACCCCTGGAGCCAGATCCTAAATTGGAGCCCAAAACTGCTCTTTAACATCTTAATTTTGCTCTTTGGGGTTTTAGCCTGAGCACTGGTACAAACACTTTGTGGCCACAGCAGATAATATGTAATACGTGCTTTATGAAATAAAGTTGATTCATTGATAGTTATATGTCTGTATCTATGGCTTTAGAGCTAATAGGAACTTGTTTGCAACATTTACTGCAACATTTACTGCCGATACTGACAGACAAATGAATGATGCTTAGGATATGGTGCAGTGACAATGATGAAAACAAGTGTCCTGTATGAAAATGCAGATGTAATAGTGTGTTTAGTGTATATGGATTCTATTTGCCTAATCACTCTATTTTCCACTTCATTTCCATTCCCTACCAGCTTGAGCGTCCCTAAAATGTACAGCCGCATAGCTCTAAAAGACAATACACGCACACACTTCATCAAGTTAAGTTTTATAATGAAAACCAGAAACCCGCTATCATTGATACATACGAGGAGATTGGGAAAGAGAGAGAGAGAGACACAGAGAATGCCCTGTCATTTAGTTTTGCGGTCAGCGTTTTGCTCTGCTAAGTACCTGATACCTCGCATTCGGGGGTCAAGGGTCACACAGTGCCTCACAGAGATAGGGTGGGTGTATGACGTATGCCCTTCTGTCATCTCCCACTGCGACTCCCACCCCCTCCTGTCACCCTCTGCCCTCACTCTCCTACCTCTCTGCCTCACTTTTCCCTCCCCCAAACCTCCTGCCTCATGACTGGACGATGTGACCTCAACCAACCCACATCTGCAGTAGAGAATACACCCTAAGTTCTCCATATATTTCTACATCCCCCACTCCTAGCTCTTATATGGTTCACTGTCACATTCTTTTACCATACTACACCTTGGGACTATATATCCCTTCACTAATTTTCCGTATTTCCACTGTCCTCGTTTCCTCTTCGCTCTTTCTCTCTGTCTGTGAGAATACCTGCCATAAATAATATGAGAATTAAAAATGAATCTTGCACAGCATTAGTGGGCTATTGATCTCACAGCGAGGAGCCAGGCAGTCATCCCACTGCAGATTGTCACAGTTAGTGTGAATTATTGTGGAACATGTGTTGAATTTTGCAAGATAGAGGGTTTGGAGCTCGCAACGCTTCCCAACAGTGTGACTGCAATGGCAGCTTTGATGGACAGAAAGTGTAACGGTGTTTGATAGACACAAAGGGTAAATGGTGTTTGATGGACAGAAAGTATGATGGTGTCTGATGGACATAAAGTAGTGTGGTGGTGTTCGATTGACATAAAATGTAACAGTGTTTGATAGACACAACGTGTAATGGTGTTTGATGGACATGAAGTAGTGTAATGGTTTTTGATGGACAGTAAGTGTATATGTGTTTAATAGACACAGAGTATAATGGTGTTTGATAAACAAACTAGTGCAATGGTGGTCAATGACATAATGTGTAATGGTGGTTGATGAGCATAAAGTACCGGGTTAGGATTAGATGGTGTTTGATAGTTTTTAGCAACTTGACTAGCTGACACACCCAAACACTAATAAAATGTGATCCTGGTCAGTCCTGTAAATCTGGTCTCATTTAAAAATGGACTTACTATGACTTATTTGGTTGTTCCACCTAACTACCTTAAAATGAATCTGCGAGTCGCTCTGAACTAAATTGCTAAATTTAGTTATACATTTTCATAAATTATATATATATTGCTTTAATTAAAATCGAAAAAGAAACAATGAAAATGGTTCCTCTTGTACTAACAACTAACCGACCTTGAGCCAGATCAGTTGGACATACTCTGGAGTTTAGAGCCTCTCATAACCATACGGATGGGGTGGGGGG